>PVJX010030027.1:0-22459 GCA_004027295.1 Dolichotis patagonum
AATTGGCAGAGATAGATGCCCAAAGTTCCCTAAAATTTATTTGAAAGAAGATAGTAGGGATAGGGGTAGGGGTGCAGGTCAGTGGTAGAGCACTTGCCTCTAGCATGGGTTCTATCCCCGGAACTGGAACAACAATAACAACAAAAGTAGGAAATAAAATCCCCCTGGGGAATCACACCATGAAATCACCCCACGAGGAAAACATCACAGTTGCATCAGAAATACCATCATTTGTTGGAAAAATCCCTAAACTACACAGCACCTTCCAGGGATTTAACTTCCCAGAGGTGTATTTCAGCAACCTGCCACACATGATGGATTTTGTCCTTAAAATTTGGTCGCAGAGAACTGAGGAACCTTATGACTAAAAGGATAGAAAAAGAATTTTGAAACACTTTATTTGATAACATAGTTCTAATTAATGGAAAAACCGAACTAAAATTCTACAAAATTACATTGAATTGAATCAACACAAGACAAGGAGAGACTATGTTCTGAATCCTCAAACGGCCGTCAAAGACAACAGCCGACAAACAGCACTCACGTAAGGCCACGAACCTCTCGGTCAGTGACGAGGCTTCGTTCTCCTTGGTCAGCTCCAGGAGCTTGGCCAGGTGGTTGTACTCCTGCTCTCTGACTTCCAGCAGGGACCGCTTGCCTTCCACCTCCTTCATCACATCCTCCTTCTCTTCCACCAGAGCGCTGACTTTGCTCTCCACTTTCTTGAGGGAGTTGTTTAGCTCTTTCACTTCGTATTCCAAGACGACTTTTTTCCTTTCCATTTCTCTGTACACACACACAACACACACACACGCACGCACGTGCTTTATTCTGTGCCTGTGTTCTGTGCCAGGCAGAAGAACTAGTAGATTCAGGGGTCTTGGGAGTGCACGAAGATTGTGGGTGAGGGGTGCATGGAGGGCACCTTCCCTGAGTGCCTTGGGGCAGGGGTGTCCCTGTGTCCCCCTTGCTCTCCAGTTCCCAAGAACTTCTGCCTGGCCATTCTACCCTGGCTCTGACCAGCTTCCGGAAAGGGACTGAATTTCTCAACTTCGGTCCTGGCAACCTGGGTCTTAGAACAGTTACTGCTTTGTCTTACCTCTCTTCTTTTCAGAGCAGTCACCAGAGCAATCACTTCCCCAGAATATTGGTCATCTCTTACGTTATTGTTTGTGGCTCCTGAAACCCTGACAGTTTCTTTGGTGACCCCTGTATCCAGATGGCTCTGCATGTCTGAGCGTGTTTGTCATACATGAGCAGGTAGCAGAGTGGGGGTGTTGGGGGCCCTTTGAGCTGCCGGCTGGCTGACTGACTTCTGGGTCACGAAGTGCTAATCTAATCCAGTATCCCTAGCTCTGCTAAAGTCAGTTGGAGTTCTCTAGAAAGATCTGATTTGAAATAAGACATATATAAGAGTTACGAATCAGAGTAATTTGCTACACTATCTTTCAAAGAACTTAATATATGAAACCTGGACAGGGCAAAAAGCAGGAAATTGCACCATGAGTCTGAAGTGTCCTGTGATTAGTCCTCCTGATTTAGTGGGCGTGCATTACTCGGGGGAGGCTGACTGGGGGAGGGGTTAGGAAGAAAAATATTAAAGCATACACTTTTTTGCGTGTTAGTTTTTCTATCTCTTTTCCAATCTGCACAGGAATGTTTTGATGTTGGACCACTTCATCCTGGAAAAGAAATGCAATCACATTAAATTATATAGTCTCGGATGAGAAGAAATGAGATGAGCAAATTAAACAGGAGTGAGAAAGGAACTACAGTAGGTAGAACCCTTAGACTGTGCTCTGAGTGTTTGAATTATAACACCTTCTAAGAGAGCTTGTTTCACTGCATCTGACCCCAGCATGGGGGCTCGGCTCAGATTCCTCTGGGGAGGGACCTTTGCTCTCCTCTGCTATCAGGGTTGACTGCTACCACCTCATGCTCTTCCAGGAATTAATTGTCTTTGTGACATTCACTTTTTTTTTTTTTGTACTGGGAATTGGACTTAGGACCTTGTGCTTGCCAGGCAGGCACTGTGCCACTGAGCTATATCCCCTGCCATTACATTTATTTCCTAATATCAAGAAACATTTGGTGAAGTCTGAAGAGGCCCGTTCCCCAAGGGCAGAACTGTAGAATGGCACAATACAAGTAGTCTTTTGTGAATTCCCAGAGTTCAGGTTCAGTTTCCTAGGCTCCATGACAAGGCAAATATCTCCTTTTGTCAAGCCTAAGTAGAAGGAACCTTTGCCTTCTTATAACCCCGCAGGCACCCTAAGCACGCTAGGCACGCTAAGCATTCATGTTAAGAAGCACACCTTCAGGACAACCTGGTGTTCCAACACTTCTTCTAGTTCCTTCTGCTCCTTGACTAATTGCTTTTGCTTAGACGTCAAATCTTCCCGCAAGTTTTTAATTTCTGATTTCTTCTGCATGATTTCCTTACGTAATTCTTCAGTGCTTTCTCTCAGCATTTTCATCTTCTTCTCCATTTCCTTTAAAAGTTGTGAAAATTATCAGGTTGTATAGTTAAAGCAAATGTTTTTTTACCTTAAAAAACCAAACTGCAAATAACCTCACTCTCTGCGTCGGTTATTTTTGCTTGGAGGCTCATGAATGTTTTCTCACAAAGCTAAAGGTAGCTTCTGATCTCTGATACCTTCCACCAGGGCCCAACAGCTGTACTGAATGTTTTAAACATCTTATGTTAGACTTGACCTATTTTTTGAAAGTATTGTTTTGTGTTTTAAACGTTTCCTCTTTTTGAGTTAAATTTTTATTTCATAACAAAAGGTACTAATGAAAATGTCTATTGTGTTTTCTACCAGGATTGTGGTTTGTTGACATAAGAGGCAAATAATTTTGGACTCCCTAGATGATGGTTAACTGGAGTGACAGGAACTAAAGATAAAGGGGTTCATATCTGCAGTGTCCAACACTTTTCTCCCTCAACCAAATGTCCCTTTGTTATCAATATTGCTTCTCTAGCTTCTACATATTCTTCCCAAACGTCCTGTGCCCCAGACTCCTAGGAGAGCCTCATTCCTGGCCAATGCTCCGGTGAGGGGCTTATGGGAGCAAAACCTTCTGCTCAGAAAGCCCGAAGAGTGCTATTGGCCATGAGGATGGATCTGCTTGGCCTAAGGTGGGATGGCTGCAAAGCCCCTCTCCTTCTGCCACTGTTGTGAGAGTCACTTTAGTTACCTACAACCTGGAGCTACAATTCAAGACATTTTTCCCCATAAAATCTGTGTTACAAATGGAGATTGGATGAACTTAGATAGAATTAATAGTGTTCTACTATTAATAAACAGCTTGTGCTTGTGTGTGTGTGTGTGTGCATGTGTGTGTGGGTGAGTTGGCCATGAAATTAAACCATGAACAGCACTTTTTAAAAATATAAGAATTTGGAAAGTGGAAGCAAAGCAAAGTCTATTTACTCTTTGTGGCGGATGGCAAAAAAGGCCACGGTTTCCCCGGCCCTGGGATGGTCTGCACTTGTGCCGTCTTGGCCATCCTTTCCACCGAGAGAGGCCCATTTCTCTCCATCCTGATCCCCCCCGACCATGGGGATTGCTCTGACCAACAAGAGGGTATCAGAGAGCTCCTGCGTGTGGAGATTTGCCCTCTCTTGAGGCTGGAAGCCCTCTCAGGATGACGTGGTCAGCTAGTGAAGTGTGGTCTTAGACCAGCTGGCCTGTGGCTTCCTGGATCACTGAGCCCCAGAGGAGCAGCTGAGCCCAGAAGGATTCAGAACTGTGGAGAAGAAGGAATGACTGTTGTTCCAACCCTCTCAATCTGGGGATGGCTCGTTATGCAGGAACACATAACTGATGTGTTCTTTATTAAAACTGCTTGTCATAACAAGAGATCTCCAGAAAGCTCTGACGGTAACAGCTGCAGCATAATAATGCTTTTAATAATGCTCTTAAGTGCCAACCATGGGATGCTTTTTTCCTTCTAGAAACAAAGCACGTACTGTACCACCAAAGAAAGTGTAAGTGTGATGCCAGGAGGCTAAATCCTCTAACACTCACATTCCCTCCAGACGCTGGGTACTCCTTCCAGGGCCATCAGCAGTTATGCTCTTGGTCCTTTGGGGTATGTTTGTGATGATAAAGATTATTATTATTATTTTTAAGAGGAATGCTAGGCTTTGCCTGCATTTAGCAAACTTTAGATCATTTAATACTTACTCCTGGCTTAGGTATCTTCTCAAATTCCTTTAATATGAGGTTCTTTTCTTCCGTTAAACTGCCAAAAAAAAAAAAAATCAAGTGTGATGAAATCCAAAAGAACAAGCTTTTCCATGTGAATACCTGCCTACTTTCTCTTCTCCCTGGGCCGCACCAGGTGCATCTGCGGGCTCCGGGGTCTGTTCTTTAGGGTGACTTTCCTGACTCCACCAGGCCTATTTTGGGGCTTGCTCCTTGCAGGCACCCTGCACACCATGTCCACACACATTGTAGAGCAGTTACCTCAGCACAGGCCCACGTGCGAAGCAGGGGCTCCCTGCAGGTGGCTGGGGCCTCTCTGCTGCATCCCCTGCCAAGGGCCAGTGCCTGTCTGCACTCCCCCTCTCCTCCCAGTGGCCCACACCCATTACCATCAGCTCTCTAGCTCTGGCCACACTGGCCTCCTTGTCCGATTGATCCCTGTCTCAGGGCCTTCGCCCTTGCAGGTCCCTCCAACTGACGTGGTGTTGCCCCAGATCTTTGCACAGCTCTGTTTTGATGCACAGGGCTCCGTGGAGGGAGCCATCATCCTGCCTTAGGTCGGCACCAACATTCACCACTCTTCCCTGACCATGATTTGCTCTTCGGCATGATGTACCTGTATATTGCCCCATTGTGTGCCATCTGCTTATCATCATTTCCCTTCCTGGATACACAGGGGTCTTTCCTGTCACAGCCTCCCTGCCATTTGGCTTGGGACCATGGGATTAGTTTTTGCCAGGTGGAGGTGAATGCAAGCAGACAGCCCTGTCTTTCTAACTGTGCTGAACACAGAAGGCAGATGAGATTCAGTTGGCAAAGACCAGATAGAGGCTGCTAGATGACCTGCACTGCACTCTGCTGTGAGCCAGGAGAGAAATGTGTTACATGAGTTCCTGACATTTTAAGATCTTTTTTTGTGATTGCTGTAGACCTTGAGCCATAGCCTAACATTTTCTTTTCTTAGCCTCTAAACTGTTTTCAAAAGTTCAGTTATTGTGGTGATTTTTAAAATGGTATCACTAGCTCAGAATTCCCTTGGAGACCCAAACTTTCATATCAGAAATAAAGGAAGAACATCAAAGAATAAGTGAAGATAAAGGAAATATTTTTCTTATGCTTAATTGACTTGTAAAAATCATAATTACCAACACTGTATTCAATTATGTATACTTATGAATAGAAACATATCTATTTATATGCTGGTGCATAAGAAATGATGATACAAAGGATGAAAGTGATTATTTTATTATTATAAGGTACTTAGATGGTACACAGTAGTGCTATTTGAAAGTTCTTGAAATAGTTATAAATATATATTTGAAACTTTAAGGCAATCATAAATATAAGACTAAAAGCACAATTTATAATACTAAGAAAGGAGAGAAAATAAATCATATAAAATGCTTAGTTATTTGTAAGAGAGTTTTTTTGTCTATGACTTGTACTCTGAATAACATTTTGGTCATTCTTTTTAGATAATGATACACAGTATATTAACTACTGTATTCTCTATTTTATTATAAAAATTTAAAATAAAAATGTTTACAATAGCACAAAAATCCTTGGTTAAAGCCACAGAAAGCTGCAAAAGAGTGGATGTAAAAATACGAATAAAAACCCAGGATAACAAACAAAATACAGAGACAAATATGGTAAATATTAACCCAACTATATCAATAATCATGATAAATGTCAGTTAAAAGGTTATCAGAGTAGATCAAAAAGACCCAACTATAGCTTGCCTACAAGAAACTCACTTTAAATATAGTAATACATGTAAAATAAAAATAGAGAGACAAATACATGCTAGGGCTGATCAAAGAGAATAAGAATTGCTGAAGGGGTTAAGTATTTTTAACCTGAAAATCCCAAACCTGAGATGTTCTAAAATCTGAAACTTTTTGAGCACTGACACTGACAACGTTTACAGCTTCAGGTCTGGGAGTTTGGATTAGGGATGCTCAACTGGCAAAGCCCATGCCAATACTCTAAAATCTCTGAAATGTAAAACACTTCTGGTTCCAAGTATTCAGAGAAAGGCTGATGATCTGTATTACTCTCAGAGAGAGTAGAGTTTGGAGCAAGGAAAGTTATTCAGGATAAAGGAGGAGGGCATAACCTAACAATAGAGAAATAAGTTCTCCAGGAAGACATAATAATCCTTAACAGGTGTGCACCTGAAAACAGGGTCAAAGTACATGAAGCAAAACTGATAGGATGGCAAGGAGCAAAGAGAGAATTCACAGTTATAGTAGAGGACTTCACTGCTCCTGCAGAAAATCAGCAAGGACCTTATTGAACTCAGCAGCACCATCAATCAGAGGGATAAAACCAACAACTGTGAAGCAGACTTTTTCTCTGAAAGCCAAACATCAGTGTAAGTTGAGATTAACCAACACAAGAAACAGAAAATATTGGAAGCCCAGTGAAGTAGGGACATATGGTGCCTTTTCCTTGTCAATGACAGTAAAAACAAAGAACATTTGTGTCCTACTTTTATTGCAAGTGTTAGGATGAGATGACATGGTGCTAAAATGAAATGTGGGAAATTGCTCCAACCAGAGTTAGCTTCACTGCTCGAAACAAAATAGCAAGAGAATAATAGCAAGTTGCATACAATCACTTATTTGTCTTTTCTTCCAATGATTCCATTTTGTTTATCAGACTTCTTGAAAAAGTCTGAGAGAAACATTTTCCATTTTTCTTGTTATTCTGCATTTCATGACTGACTACTACGTGCTAAAGAAGTCTTAAGATTTCCAACACAAACCTGATTGGTCATCACAAACTTAACAATACAGAAGACTTATCTGTACGCTAGAAGTTAAGATGCATGGAGCAGTAGGTCCACCACCGGATCAAGCAGATCCTACACATGGTGAGGTCTGAGAACACAGCTCCGGGCAGGTACACACCAGAGTTTATTTTTACAAAATCTAATTGCAATGACAAACATTAAGATTAGTGTCAATATTTGTCACATTGATTTTAATATAGTGTAATTATCCCAAGCACAAATTGAAGCTGCTGTTTAAAGAGTTTTTGGATACTTTGCTGCTTGTGAAACCTGGAGCTGTTTTAATTTTCAGATATTGATCCTACCCTTCAGCCACCAGGGGGTGCAGTGTGCTTTCCTCTTTGGGTTCTAAACCCAACTTCATACTGGCGAATTTCAAAATGGCTGTCCTGGAAGATGTTATGGTATCTTCTGATATGAGTGATTTTTAAAAGAAACAAGCATAAAATGAGTAGCTACTTAAGCCATTTTAAATTAATTTCATTTCTGTCGTGCATTTTTCTTTTAACTAAGAGATACCAGTTGACTTTTATTTCCTTGAAAAGATGTATTTTTCTATAAGACAATGATCATAATCCTAACCCTGGCACACAATGGTTGATCATTTTAATTTTCCTTGTATCTAAACTTCATTAAACGTACATGTTTGGTTGAATCCACTTTCACCTAACAGTTAATATTTCCCCAGTTGCTAAATAGAATTCACAAGTAATAATTTAATTGTTCTATCAAGGGTCTATTGGGTAGCTATACCATCATAAAATGATCCTAAATATTCTTTCTCATTGCTGAACCTACTACATGCCAAGTACAGTATATGAATCATTTCTAAACTTCACAGCCTTGCCAAGCAGGTGTTATCTTCATTGGACAAATGAAGAAACTGAAGCGTTAAGCACTGCTACAAAGTCACACAGTCAAGGTTAACTTGCTATTGAAACTCACTCCACAGCGCTGTCTTCTTTACCCATCTTTTCAGTATCAAGATACCTGTGAACTACATTGTTTAGATATTCCACTATTTTCAAAGGATTTGGATTGTTTCCAATGTTCCACTTTTATAAGAAGTGCACTAGGCTTCTCTGTCTCTTTTTGGACTGTCATTTGTGATGGCATTATTGAGCAAAATGGGTTTTATATGGGCCTCTTGCATATGTGATGAACTCCTAGCTTTTTAAATTCATATGACTTTTTTTTTTCTTTTTTAACTCTGTATTTTGGAAATATTCAAATCTACAGAGCAGTTGAAAGAACAGTACCACAGACACCCAAATTCCTCTTACCTAAATCCACTAGCTGCTAACATTTTGCTGGCATGTCTACTTCTATTTTTGCACTTTAAATGTCCATGAAATTTAAGTCTGGATGGACCAGATGCTTCCACATCAAGGTGCCTTAGGATCTACTTCTTTCTGCAGCAAACACTGCTAACTGGAAGCTTGTCACCAAGGAGGCTGGTTTTAAGGATCTCGGGATGCAGAGACAGCGCAGGAAGCTGAGGGAGTTGCGGTGATTTTGCCATTGTCTGCTTCACGGCCACACAGCGGCTGAGTGACACATTCAGTTTCCGCCCTGCAAGCCACACACATGTCACTAGATGATGGAACCACGCGTTTCTTCTCTGAAGTGCCAGCAGTCCCTCTCAAGCATGAACACACATAGTTTATCCTGCTCTGCTTAGCACAAATGTCAATCTTTAAGCGATTGACTAGCAATGCCCAGGGCACTGGACCCTGTTGAACAAAACCACTCTGTCAGTCTTTTGACAACTCCTGGCTGTCCGTGGACCTGGGTGAATGGACAGCGACCTGAGGAAAGCACCGCTGGGGTGGTGTCTCCACCCCCCTCCTCGCATTAAAGCCACATATAAAAATCTCTGCCTTGACCCCAGTGACTCAGGCCTCTCTCTGCCCGGCTGATGCCCTCTTGCCATGGACCCCTGAACTCTGGCTTCTCTGTATTCCCTGACTACTGCTGAATTCTTCTCGCTGCCCACCGTGCTGGACCCTTGCATAGGGTGCTGCACAGCAGAGCCTGATTCCCGCTTGAGCGCAGCATGCAGAGAAGGCATCATGGCCCATCAGCAGAGAGAGAAGGAACGCGGAGAAGCTGCGAAGCGGGGATTCCTGAAGCAAACCTGGGAAAGGGCCTAGTGTAGAGGCCTCCCAAAGCCGGGAGGTCTCTGGGTGGGGGGCTGAGGGCTCCCTGTCCTCAGAGGTGTCGGGGCACAGACTGATGGTCACCCAGGCAGAGTCAAGGGATTCTGAGGTGCATCCGGGGTGAAGACCCACTTTGGGAAACAGTTCTCAAACTCCGAGTTGGAATCGCTTAGGGAGTCTGTGACTGAGATGTTGCATGGAGGAGATTGGGTAGATTTGGAGCGGATCTTCCCCTCAAGTATCTCAGGCGCATCTCTTTCTGGTAAGATACAGACAGCCCCGAAGCGAGCAAAGAAGATGTGCTTCCTTCCAACTCCTGCAGGCCTGTTACCTCCCAGCCTTGTGAAACCCCGTGCATTGCTAACATCATGCCTGCACCTTATTACCAGGTGTGTGTGTTTCCTGGTTCCCCTGCTGCTGCCACTGCTGGAAGAAGGAAGGGAAACAGCTACAGCCCTCAGTGTGCGCAGTGGACATGTGTGAACCAGCGGAGGGAGAGAAACTCTAGCCAAGGTCAGGGTGGCATCAGGGCAGCCCTGCACGTTCTCGGCCAAGGATCCCCACGCCCCATGCCCACTCCGCAGCAGGCCAAACGCTGGCCACAACCCTGTCTCCTCTGCTGGCCAAAACTATGCCAGGTTTAGCAGGAGCACCCTGGTACAGTCACTGCCCAAATCTGATGGGAAACTCCCAGAGATAACCAAGCCAGGCAAGAAAAAGGCTAAAGAGAATACTGAAGTCTTTTTCTGGAGAAAAGTTTGTTGAAAGAGAACTGCTTCCACTTTGTTCCAAAAATAAGTTTTCAATGCTGTTTATTTCACTACTTCATTATTTATCAACATATATTTACTTAGTTTATTTAAATAGGACCTGAACTCTTTCCTGAAGTGTTGTGTCAAAAGGTCATTGGTGACTATTAGCCTAAGAATTAAGGCTATTCTAGCCCATAATTATTAAGCAACCCCATAGCTGACTGACCATTAGCATTTATCAAAGAGTTCATATTATGTGAAAACAGAAGAAAAAGTGACTAAATTATAGAGTGAAATCCTTTCCCCAGAGTGAGCAAACAATATGTTGTTCTTTGTAGTGATTCAGAAGTTCCTAAAGATGCCGGGCGGAGGCTTGCTAAGTTATTTGGGCTTCTCTCAGTGAGACACTGAATAAAATGAGAGTTTATTGTACTGGGCTGACAAATAGCATCTGTATCTGTGCATGAATAGCTTTCTCTCACTGGCTTCCTTTCTATATTTTTATCTGGGGATGGAACGATGCACTTTCCTCCTGCAGGGTGGCGAGTGTGTTTATTTCTGTTCTGTGTGGCACTAGGCATGTTGAGCCCATGCAGTGCACAGCCTAGGATTCTTTCCTTTTGGATCACCATTGTTTTTATGAAAATAATCCGGTTCATTGTTGCACTGCTGATCTTTGAGAATGCAAGGGAGGTTGTGCAGCTAAAAGATTTGCAGTCACACAGTCTGAGGGACACACACTAACTGTTTCCATACGTGCGCATTTGGAATGCTCTGGCTCACTGTAAGTCACCACGCGGACCCCTCTGCCCATCCTAAGAAGCAGTCAACAGTTTGTCTGTCTATACCTAAACGGCAAGCATTCTCTCTCCCCTTGGCAGGAATGCTTGGAAATTTGAAACAATTTAAATATCCACTGGACTTATGTTCCTCTTACCCTTTCACAAAATGTCAAGCATTCATGTTTTCAATACTAATGAACAACCGCCAATTGTTTTAATTGCATTATTTTCTCAGCTGAAAGAGTGCTTACAGAGCACAGAAATAGCTATGCTTTCTTTTTATAGCTCTCTCTGGTGAGTCTGAAACAAGTTTAGATTGAGAGATGAAAAAAGAAAAACTACCTCTGATTTCTTGCCCCTCAGAATAGAGTTCTGTTACTAAACTGGCCTTCTTTATCCACCCCTCAGTTGAACAAGCAGACCCCCAGGCATGATCTTAAAATCTAGGGTTTGGAAGGTTCGGGGGACTGCTCAATCATTTGCTTGTCTCCGGGCAGCTCTGAGTTTTCTCTGCACTGGCAGGAACCTTCCTTCTCTTATAAACAGCCGGGAATGTTTTGCCACCTTAAATGGTAGTGAATTCTGGAAGAGAAGGGTTGGCTTTTTGGTGCCAGGAGACAGCATAGAGCATTAAACCTGTGCTGCAGTCATCTTGCAGTGCAATGTGAAGGGCGAGACTTGGGGAACACACTCTTCCGTGACTCGCTACTCCATGGGGAGGATGTTAGGGACTTGGGAAATATCATTTGCCCTTCTAGCAGCAAATTTCAGCTGTAGTTCTCTAAAAGACAGGTTCTCTGGTGGGTAAATGGGTGTGTCTTCCAGAAGAATGTCACTTCCTTCCTCGGTCCTAAGGAACAGTTTAATAAGAGAGAATGAAGGTTGCATCTGTGATCTGCACTTTGCTATCTCAGAACCAGTGAGTTCCGTGTGGAGAGCACATGCGATCACGTGACAAGTGGTCAAGTGATCCGGTAGCCACAGAACAGATGCATGAGAAGGATCAGGGCCCACAGCCTGTGCAGGGAGGGGATGGGACAGTGCCAGGACCTTGTTGGTAGAAGGTATTTGTGGCTGCAGCTCCCAAAGCATAGGGTTTCTCATGCACCTATCCACACACCCTCCACGCGCCTATCTTATGTTTCCTAGAAGCTGGAAGCTGCTCGGGGACTGCTCATCCGAGGGAATCTGGGGAAGAACCGAGCTTGCAATTGCTCGGACCCAGAGTGGCTTCCTCCTTGGTCTTTCCGATTGATGGAGAAGTGGTTTTGCTTTCCTGGGGGTGCGCAGAAGAACGCAGCCTACCTGGTTAATCGGTACTGGTTGTGGAACTCTCTCTCCTTCGCAGCGTTGTACTCGTTTTGGTGCTTGAGCAGCTGCTCCCGCATCTTAGAGACCTCGGTGGACAGTGCCTCGGGGAAAGCGTCCGCTTGCTGCAGGTGCTGCTGCTGCTGCTGGGCCTGCTCGGCGAAGCGCCTGGCGCTCTGCAGCAGCTGGACCTCGGACTCTTGGGTGCTGTCACAGGAGGAGAGGTGCGCACACTGAGAAGTGTGTGTCCACAGCCGCTCCCCGGCCCTGGGCTCAGTCCACCTCAGTGACATTTGGGGGCCACTTGATGCTTGGTCAGCAAGGTCTGGCCTCAGATTTTTCATCAGTGGGGAGAGGGGACCATAGATGAATTAGTGGCTATGTCTAAGGCCACAGAGAAAGGACAACGCACTTCCCCTCGACTGTGAAGAGTCACCACAGCCTCCAGGGAGGGGGAAACGAGTGGGCTTCTCCCAATACCCCAGCAGTGCTGATTTTCTTGAATTCTCCTAACACAGCTATAAGATCTTTCCTTTTTAGCAACTACCAGAAAGAAACTTTTCTAATAGCATATTATTAGCAGACCAGGTAAAAAAAAATCCCTACAAAATTATGGCATACATTATAGATTTTTTTATTCTAATCTTGATGCCTGTTGAGAACCATGCTGGAACATCACAGCGGTTCTTTGGGAAAGGAAAAGGGGCTGAGCGCCGGTAGAGGTGGATCTGCACACACGCAGGAAATTATATCTCGTCAGTTCCCCAGGATTTTCTAGAACTCGCCATGCAGGAGCTAGCCTTAGCCCCAGCTTTATTGGCAGACATGATGCGTCTTTCTTGAAACGCTCACATCAGCCCCCTCTGCTATTCAGAGAGGCCAGGGGGGCCGGCTGGGATGCAAAGGCCGGGCTCTCCAGGGGGTGCGGCCCACCAGGTTCCGGCTCACTGCAGAGCTGCCCACACCCTGACCAAGCCCATTTCAGTGGAAGTGACCAGCTATCCCCCTTTTCCCAGAGTTCCCGGTGCCACACGGCATCCAGCAAAAAAACACTCGTCGTGACAGGCGCCGTGTCAGGGGCCCAAAGGCAGCAGCGTCTCTAATCTAATCCACTCTGTTCCTGAAAGCTGCAGTCATTCGCCTCAGCGCTGCTTATCCTGCCTGTGTCTGGCGCAGCAACCCAGCGGGACGGGAGACTGCTTCCTCCTGCCCTGCAGGGAACCCAGGGGTCGGGAAGAGGGGAAATGCGGGTTCGTTTCGCAACACAACCCGGAAGCAGGAAGAGGCCACATGGTGGCCCGGGGTCCTGCGCGGCTGCTTCTCACAGGGCCCAAGGCGCTGCGCTGTGGGCTGGGAAGGAAATCAAGTCACTGCACCTTGCAGAGCTCCCCTGGGGTCTAGATCTGAGCCACCCAGGGGTGAGAAGGACTACAACACCCCCTGTAGCTGCAAAGAGGCTTCAGAGGAAGCTGAGATCTGTGCAGAGCTTTGTCCAGTTATGGGCAGTGGAATATGTAGGAAAAGATGTCCCCAGACATGCCACCTATAGCTTCCAGATCCCAGAGTTTAGAACTACGCTCTTCAGCTGGGCCAGCTCAGAGAGGAGGGAGCTCTGCGGGGTGAGGGTGAGGGTTGGCTTGTTGGAGGTGTTAGGGGGGAAGAGGGAGAGAGGAGAAGGGGAGGCAGAGTAGGAGCAGGGCACAGGGTGGGGACTCTGGCGGGCTCTTAGGGCCCAGAACGGAGCTGAGTTAGTAGAGGGCGGGTGCACCAGTGATTGCAGCCTGTCATCCTCCCCTACAAAGCAGCCCACAGCCTCCAGTGGAGCAGAAGTAGCGGTAGGGGTAGGGGTCAGGGTTGGACGAGGACGGCTGGCCAGCGGGGGGGATAGAGCTCTAACCCCTGCTGTCTCTCCTTAGATTCTGTTGAGGACACAAGACAAGCTATGGAGGCAGGCACTGGGGAAAGGGAAGGAGGACGTTTGAGGGTGCTACAAAGAGTGGGACTGGCCTCTTCCTCCTTTCCGTATCTCCATTGCCCTCGATGTAAATCTGCAGTTTAACCCAGGCCAGTGGGATTCCTCCCTTCCCAGTCTCACTTCTCCACTCTCCCATGATGCATGCTCAAATTGTTTCTCAAATGACTTGAACTCAGACCCTTGCCTCGGGGTCTGCTTTGGTGGGAACAGGAACAAACACAGGTCCTGTTACAACAGCCAGAGATACGGGAAGCAGTGTCTCCACGTCGGGAAGCTGCTTACCTCATCACCGTGTCTCCACGTCGGGAAGCTGCTTACCTCATCACCGTGTCGTGCAGCAGCGTGTACTTGGCTTTTAACTCCGCCATTCTGGTTCCCGGAAGTTTTCCCATAGTGTGTAACTGGCGAAGAGAACACAAGGTCACCGTGAGCCACCATGAGTCACTGTGAGCTGCTGTTTCCTATCACAGGACATGGCAGCGATAGTCGGAGAGCTCACACAGCCTTGCAGGGAAACATTAGAGAAGGCGTGTGAGAAGCGGGCATGGTGGAAAGGCGTCGGGTGTTCAGAGCATCTAGTACGTCTTTGTCCTCCAGCAAAGTTTCCACCTCTCTGGTCTGTGACTTTTCCCTCTGGAAATGGAAACAATCAAGTCAAATTCTTCCAATTGTTAAAACTTGTTTTTAGGTTTAGCGAATAGCATAGATTTCCAGGATGGTGTTTGAAAACTGAAAGAAAATAGTTATTGCACTTCTATTAGGAGCAAGCGTTGTACATCAGTCGTTTCACCCTCAGAAATGTGTGCAGTGGGAATTATATCTCCCTTTTGAGGCCAGAGTTTAGAAGAGTTAAGTAATCTGCCAAGGTTATAGTTAAAATTCTAGTTCAGTCAGGATGTAAACCCAGCTGGTCCAACTCCAAAAAGCCAAGACCACGCTCCTTACCTCAATACCTCTGCTTGTACCGCCAGAGAAGCAAGAAAAGTCTATCTAGGACTTGAAGGGACAATCGTTACTCCTTTCTCATTTCTGCTGAGAGAAATTTTGACTTTATCTCTGAATTGAGCGAAAGTTAATACCGTGACATCAAACACTGGAGTTTTATTAAAAGCATAATGCAGGAGCTTTTGTACTAGGTTTGACTGCTAGTGACACAAGATTAAAAAAATAAATAGAACTCAGGAAAAAGATTTGTGTTTTCAAAGGCCTGCTGTTCTACCTCTGAAATCTCTCTTGAATCCATGCACTCTCCTCTCCTTTCTCTGAACTACTAGTCCAAGACATATCATCTACCAGATGGATTACAACAAAACCTTCCAACTGCCCCCTCCCCTCCCCTGCTCCTGTTTTCACAAGGGACCCACCCGTCTACGCTGCACAGAGATCCCTTTCAAACCAAACTAGGTCATGTTCCGTGGGGTGCTCACACTGCAAGAGGAAAGAAAACCAGGAGCCCTGGTGGGTATGTTAGACCCCGAGGCAGCCTGGCCGCGTCTCCCTCCCAGACTGCTTCCACAGCAGCCTCTCAAAGCTCCCGGTGCCCCTCCACTCCTGCTGCCCGAGTCTCTCCAGATGCCCGAGTCGCTCTCCTTTCCTGTGTGGCTGCACTGGTTGTTCCTCGGTTTTTCTGCTCACTTCACTCCAACTCTTTCTTCATGCCTTGGCCAAAATATCAGTTTATGAGAAGGCTTTCTCTCCTTTCCAAATCTCCTTTCCCAGGAACTCCTACTTCATAAAGTCTAACGCAATTCAATCTGTGAGAGTAAATTTATGTGATAACACATTGTTTTTGCATTTCTCCAACTGATCCCATGAGGACAGGATCTTGTTTACCTTCTTTTCACTGTACTATTAGCCAAGGTTTTTCTTTTTCTAAGGAAAACATTTTTTTTTTACTAGTTTATGCTTGCATTATATAACAGCTGCATTTGTCTTGGGGAAATGGTATATGTAAGGCATTACCTTGATCATTTCTGATCCTTTTATTCCCCTTGCTAGCCTTCTTCCATCCCCTTCCCTATTCCCCAAAGCCTACTTTTTTGTTTCCTATCATCTTTATTTTACTCTTTTATTTACTTACGTGTAACTCACTGTGTCTGGCTTATTTTTATTTTACTGTGTCTCATGAATTTTGTACGTGGTTTTGGTGCTTAGTAAATTGTTTACATTCATTAGCAAGTGAATGAAAGTAGTTCAAAAATGCAAAGGTCTAAGTCTACCTGGTGAAGTTTCATAGCTGTGGTGGACCGACAACCAGTGGTCAACTTGTAATACTCGGCTAATCTGAATCAGGGCGGTGCTGGGTGTGGAAGGTCCACCTGAGGACTGTTGCCAACAGAAAGAGGAGAACTGGAGGTGGTGCTGTCGGTTCTCCTGGAGAAGCTGTCCTGCTGGCTTTCCTGAGATGAACTCAACTGTTATCATCAGAGGAGCTCAGGACGTCAGTGTCGCTGGGGATGGCTGTGGTTCTCTTTGGGGGAGCTCTGGTCCTTACTTTGAGCACTGCTTCCTGGCTCCAGTGCAGATCCCTCAGCCTGCTGGCACAGATCCTTCATCCCACTGACGCAGACTTTCTAGCTTCCACCGCTGACCTTTGGGCCTTCCCAGCACAGCTCCATGATAGCGACTTTCATGAGACATTGTCATGGGTTCTTGGCCTCCACTGGACTCACAGGGGCATTGCTATGGGCTCTAGGTCTTCAGCTGGACTCCTGCAGGACATTACACGGGAGCCAGGCCCTCATTTGGATTCTTAGGGTTTCTGGTGTGCAGACAGATCTCTGACACTTTTTGCATTTGACTCGGGGTGAATATTATAATCCTATAAATTATGTGTCCTATATTAATTCCTTTTCCTTGTAAACCCTGACTACAGCAATAGTCTTTGTACCTAAGTCAGGGTGGAAAACATTAAATACACTGTGAAAGCATGTTATAGTTTAGCTATAAAATGTTTTCCCCAAGCCACGTGTGTGTGGGAGATGACTAGATTATGGGGGGTCATTGATGTATATTCA
Organism: Dolichotis patagonum; assembly: GCA_004027295.1. NCBI lineage: Eukaryota > Metazoa > Chordata > Mammalia > Rodentia > Caviidae > Dolichotis > Dolichotis patagonum. The sequence continues at coordinate 17,005 of PVJX010030027.1, forward strand.
TCCTTGATGAGTTCAGTAGGAGAACGTGCTGTTAGGAGGAATGGCTGGAGGTGGGTCTCTGCGGGTGAGACCTGGAAGGGTGTATTCTTGTCCCCAGTTCCTTGCACATCTCTCTGCTTTCTGGCTGCCACGAGATGAGCAGAGTTCCTCTTCCATGCTGTTCTACCATGCTGTTCTGCCTTAGAGTCAACCAACCATGGACTGAATCCTTTAAAACCTGTGAACCAAAATAAACGTCTCCTCTTTTAAATTTCAGGTGTTGGGTATTATGTCCCAGCCATGGGAAAGTGACTGATACAGAAAACTGAAACCAGAGAAGTGGGGTCCTTGCCGTGACTATATCTGATCATATGGTTCAGAAATCTTTGGAAATGGTTTGCAAGAGGAGTTTGGAAAAGCCTGGCAATATAGAGGCCTAGAAGCAGAGTAAGCAGAGGTAGATGGGAGATTCAGGTTGGAGCTCAAAACAAAATGCTGAGAGGAATGCAGACAGGAAAGGTCAGGCTCAGGCAGTTTCAGTTAGGAACAAGGACTCCACTGAAAGTTAGAGTAGAGGCCATGTGTATTACATACTGGTAGAAAATTTGTCTTTGTTTTGTCTGTGTCCTGATATAGTAACATCTTGGTTTGTGAACACTTCTATTTGCAAACAATTTGGTTAGCAAACAAAAGTGTTTGGCAAAATCTTGCTTCCATCTGCAAACCGTGCATTGAGTGACAAACATGACCACATCATCCCTACACAAACACAAACACATCCATCTTTCCCAAAATTATAAAATAATTAAGTTCATAAATTGAGATATTCAGACTGATATTCAGGGTGGTGGATCAATTAATCTGGCAGAGGAAATTTCCCAGCAACCCAACATGCAGGCTGTGCCATGTGCACTGCTAGCTGCTCTTAGCCCGATCTAGAAAATCAGGAGCAAAAAGTTTGCAGTTTTATCAGAAAGGAGCCACTTGGAAACTTGGGACCACAGAAAGTATAGTTCCTAAAAGATTAGCATTAAAATAAGCCAAGTACTTTGAGTCAGGAAAATAAGAAAGATGAACTGAAGAAATTTCAGGAATCAGCAAGATCTTACCCCTCATAGGTTTAAAGATCCAGCAGTGTAAATTTTTCATTTGAGAAGTGAGTCCCCGGACTTTCTGGTAAAAAAGTCTTGTCTAGGGCACAGTTTCCCTAAGATTCATTTCCCCATGCTCAGACATCTACGGACCCACCCAGATTTCAGAAAAAGGCCTGGAGGCCAGGCAGTATGCCCTTCAGAGGGTGATGTGTGAAGCTGTAAGCTCAAGGTCAGAAGTGCAGTGGAGATCTCAGGAAATTAGACATAGAGGAACATAGAATGTCTGCAAAGGAAAGCTGCAGGCAGTGAGTAGAACCAACTCATGACAGAAATCACATGGGCTGCAATTAGTAATGCCATAGGAGCAGGGCTACGCAAGCGCCTTGGAACTCATGTCTTGCTATGACATGCCACAGTTGTTGGATATTCAGCTACAGTATTTAATGTTTGCCCTGTTGGCTTTTGGTCCTGCTTTGGCCCAGTTTCTGTCCATTCCCCAATTCTTTCCTTTTGGAATGGGAATGTTTGCCCTGTGCTGTTGAATGTCAGCAGTATTTAACTTTATTTCTTTCTTTTGCAGGGGCTCATAGCTATGAGTTTGCCTTGAGTCTCAGAGGTGACTTTGGGCTTGGATTTTTAAGCAATGCCTGAACTGTTAAGACTTCGGCAACTCTTAGAGATGAATGAAATCCATTTTATACAATGAGATGCACATAAGTCTTTTGGGGACCAAGGGTGGAATGTTAGATCTAAAATGTCATCCAAAAGTATCATGTGTGTGGAAGGTGATTAGATCGTGGGAGTGTATATTCTGCGGTGGATTCATCCCTGATGAGTTCAGTCACTGAAGCATGGCCTCAAAGTGTACGTTTTTATCCTAGGCTTTACTCTTTTGCCTCTGCTCTCTGGCCACATAAGATGAGCAGTATTCTCCTTTCATGCCCTTTCACCATGCTATTCTGCTTTACGGCCAACCAACCATGTACTGAATCCACTGGAACCCAGGAGCTGAAATAAACCTCTCCTTTAAATTATAGATTGTCAGGCATTTGTCTCAGTGATGGGAAAGTGACTAATAACAACCATTTCTTCTTTGCAAAGTTATTGAGTGTTTTGTGAGGCCCAGGCTTGAATCCCATGCCCATAGCCCTCATTTTTTAACTATGGGTGATAAATGATGAAAAGGATATTTAAGATCTCTCAGGATGCCCCACATCTCACTGTGTTAAATATCTTAAAACATACATAAATACCCTCTTTAATACAGTTCAAGACTTTTTAACTGAATTGTCATAGGTACGCTAACTTAATGTTACTTTTTGTAGGCACCTAATTATGCCTATTTATTTTAGTTCTACACTTTCTGTATTTTTGAGCCACTCTATGACCTATCCCAGGTTTCAAACATTTAACTGGTTTCTGAAAGGGTGTAGGCTACTGTGTCTTTAAAGTCTAGTAAGAAAAACCTTTGCATATGGAGAAAAGTTGCTGGGAAGTAAGCATATGAGTGTGGTTTTTTTGTTTATATAAGTGTATACTGTGAAGATCAAGTAGGCGCCAATGTTATAACCATCCAGCCGGGCAGTTTTTGGAGATTAGCCACTGTGTAATGAATTATGAATTTATGTATTCAAAAACATATACTTTATTTAGTTTTCTTCTTGTGCTAGAAAGATCATTACCTCCCACCTACTGCTCCCTGCATACTAGAAATGGAAATGAATGTGGCATAGGCCATGAGTAGCTAACAGTTTGAGGAGACAGGTACATAGTGACACAATACTTAAACCACATTAAGTAGTCTTATTGCTTGTAAATAACTGTATTTGATTCTTTGCACTTAATTTCTTTATATTGTAATTTAAAGCAAATAGGTAAAATTGTCAGTTTCAATATGGCCAAAATTATCTAAGACAACAACTTAAAGCCTCTGGAAATTGACCTAACAGTATACAAAGAATTAAGAAGCATTTATTTGATGAGAGACTGTGGCATTTGCACCATGGACTGTAACCAACACCTCTAGCTCCATACTGCAGTTGTGGCAGTTAGGGAAGTGCCCAGCTTCCACTTTTGTACTGCTGAAGATCAACTCCAGGTGGGCAGGACAGCTTTAGAAAGCTCCAGCACTCACCTGTCCACCCTCAGATGGGTATTGGAAGAGCAGGACCAGATACACAGCTACAGCTACTCAGTAGTGCACCTTGGACCTTCCAGGTGTCCTGCTCCACACAGAGACTTTGGGCAGGACAAGGAAGAAAGATCAGGCTTCCTCGGACCTCCAGTCCCCACTCAGTAACACAGCAGCTGCAATCAGGGTGAGGACTAAAGAAGCCATGAAGCTTTATACATCTATGGCCTTGCCTCTGATTTTCCTAGGAAGAGAGTGTACAATAGCCATGCCACAGAGCTATATAAAAAGTAACAGAGATCATAAAACTAAAAGAAATCCAATATTTTTGAGAAACCAGTAGGGACAGACCAGCAGAAGTCTAATGAAGAAACTGGAGCAAAGAGATTCAAAGAGAGTTCCGTTAAAGTCACACTTGACTCTAGTGGACACAGAGGCTATGGAAAATGCTGAACTATGACCACCCAGGAGTGACCAGAGAGGGTATTTCCAAACTATCCATCCCTGAGTGAAAGTGGGGGAGATAAACTCCCTGCACTATGAGAGCAATGTCCAAGCTATGCACAGACACAACGGACAGTGTTGAGCAAAACCTTTGCCCAACAAGCTTGAGCACAACCTCTGCCCAATCAGCACTAAGCTGTACTGACTGGTCCAGGAGAAGCTCACAGGAAGCCAAGCTTAAAGTGAAAACAAGAAACGGTATCTAAGTGGGGACATCAGAAGCTACGCATTATAGGGGAAATGCAATTGATAGAACTAGTCCAGCCAAACTAGTTAACAAACACATAAATTACAATAAAAATAAAACAGCAATGCAATAAACCTGGAGAGAGTGAGAATCCAGAGTTTCTACTATGTTGTCAAAAATGTTCAATTTCCAACAAAAATATGAGACATGGAAAAATATCAAGGAAATGTGACTCCTGTTCCCACACAGGGGAAAACCAACCAGCCAACCAACCATTAACAAACAGGGTGAAACTGTTCTAGGCAGCGTGCAGACATTAGATTTAACAAAATCTTCAGAGAATCCAGTATAAATATGTTTGAAAAATGAAGGGAAATATGTTTAAAATCTTAAAGTATAATGACAATTCATCAAACAGAAAACATCAGTATGGAGATATTTTGAGAAGTTAAATTCATAAATAGATAAAGAAAATGTGATATTTACATACAATGGTGTGCTATTCTGCCATAAAGAAAAATAATCTTGTGGCCCTGAAGCAAGGCCAGCAGATCACTGTAGCTGCAGGTTTCAAACAGGAGCCTAAAGAGAATTCTTTCTGTGGTCTGTTGGCCATTTCAGAACTTTAGAAATGGAATGATCAATTCATCAGAAAGAAATAGCAGGTGAGTATTGCGGACTTTAGGGGGCCTGCAGGGGAGAGACCCTGGCACCTCGGGACCTGCACCGTGCGGTTGACTTGGGGTGCCCGGAGAACAAGGAGCTCCTTCCCTCTCTGGGGGGCGGCTGAGAGTGTGGCTGACTTTTGGCAGCCCGAAGGAGAGAGATCCTGGCACATCGGGACCTGCACCATGCGGTTGACTCGGGGTGCCGGGAGAACAAGGAGCTCCTCCCCTCTCTGGGGGGTGGCTGAGAGTGTGGCAGACTTTCGGCAGCCTGAAGGAGAGAGACCCTGGCGCATCGGGACCTGCATGGTGTGGTTGACCGGGGTGCCAGGAGAATAAGGAACTCCTCCTCTCTCTAGGGGGCGGCTGAGAGTGTAGCAGACTTTCAGCGGCCCAAAGGAGAGAGACCCTGGTGCATCGGGACCTGCACTGTGCAGTTGACTCGGGGTGCCGGGAGAACAAGGAACTCTTCCCGTCTCTGGGGGGTGACTGTGATCCTGCCTGTGTGTGGGCTGAGAATCAGACATCTCATGTCGTCCTGTCCCCCATCCCGTCCGTGTCCCCCTCTCGCTCCCCCCTGCCTAGCAAGTGGGAGCCGGTGAACTACACATCTTGTGAAAAGATTGGCTATGTTATTTAGTATGAGCTCCCCATATGTAAGGATAAGGACAACCATTTGGAAGAAAACAAGAGACAATATGATAGATAGTGAAGATCTCTGGTTGTCTAGCCTTGAAATTTATGCTTTCTTATGTCCCATTCTGTTCTGTTTTGTTGTGTTTAATTTTACTCCCTTTTAAAATAAAATAAAGAAATGTATTAAAAAAAGAAAAATAATCAAGTCATTTGTAGGGAGATGGATGGACCTTGTTACGTGAAATAAATCAGATGCACA
>PVJX010030028.1:0-22404 GCA_004027295.1 Dolichotis patagonum
ACCAAAAAAAAAAAAAATGGCACACATCTTCCCCTCCAAAGCCAGGAAGGAATGCTTGATATAAGGACCAGAGCTCCTCCAAAGTGAACCACAGCCACTCTCACCAACAAGGTCCTGAGCTCCTCCGATGACAATGGTTGAACTCACACTGGGGAAGCTAGTCATGACGAGCTCCTCCAGGAGAACCAATGGCTCAAACAGCAACACTTAGAGAAACCCACAACACCTAGCTTCTTGTTCTCCACGTCTCTATTTATGCTGGCAACTTTCCTCAGGTGGATCATGTATGCTCAGCATTGTGCTGATTTAATCCAGCTGGCATTAAGTTGATCACCAGTTTTTAATCCATAACAGCCCCTGTGCCCAAAGGAAACCTTACTGACCTGTTGACAACTGACCTGCTATGCCTGGTTAATGGCACACAGCAAATCCAGATGTTAGAACCCAAATTAGGGAATGACTGTTGGTTTTGTATTCACAGTTTGGAAGTGTGCTCACAGTTTTTTCCTACTGTGCCTTGGGCCTAATTCTAAATGGTTCTGGTTTCATCTTGCCTCTCTACTCCTGGTTGCTTGCTCCAGTTCCACCTAATGATGGTATGGGGAAATGCCTTGTGCCTTCTGGGCTCCTCTACAAAGCTGAATGTCTCAGCTGACTGTATAGACATTCAGACTGCAACCTCAGGCTCCCTGATGGCTCTTCATGAAAACTTTATTATTATTCTGATGGTGTCCACAGCGTGTTTTTGGGTTCAAAAATGTGCCTCTGTTCACTTACCAACCTCTTGCCTGACCTCTCTGTTTACTTAGGTCAACAGGGCTCCTCACACGTAAACCAGTCCCATCAGAAGTGTAACCCCGTGTGATACTTCCAATCTTAGCAAGGCTAAGTATGGCAGGAAGTCTGGCCCTTGTTGGCATTGCCCTAGTCCTGGGTCAACAACAGTACTCACAATTAGGTACGCAAATAGAAGATGACTTTACAGCAGTACAGGAAGCACTCGACACACTACAAAACCAAATTGACTACCTGGCTGCAGTAGTCTTCCAAAACTGCAGGGCTTTAGACTTCCCTACTGCCTAACAAGGAGGTACTTGCTTGTTTTTAGAAGAGGAGTGCTGTTATTATGCCAATAAATCAGGTGTTGTCAGGGAGACCACTTGCCAGTTGTGAGACTGAATCAACAGCGAGCCTGGGACAGAGAGACCAACTCCTATTGGGAGCTCCGTAGGAAACTGGGATCTATGGTTGGGAGCTCTATCAGGACCTCTGTTTTCTCTTACCCTAATTCTGATGCTGGGACCTTGTGTTCTAAATTGGTTCACTCACTTTGTATTTCAGTGCCTTGGTTCCATAAAGTTCCAAATGCTCATCAGAGGAGAACCCCACCAACCTTTAGTGACCCCCCTCATCATAAACCTAACTCCCTTTGAACACCAACATACAGGCTAGTCAAAGATTTGGCTAAGTACAAAACGAAGGGAGAAAATGAAGCAGGAAAAAACACTTGCTCCCAGGTAGAAGTCCCCACGCTTCAGTATCCTTCTTCCTTGCCTTAAATAAGCCTTTTGTTCCCTGTTAAATTTCTGTTTTCCTGAACTGATGTAACCTCTTGTCTTTGTCTCTATTGTATGCTCAACAGGTAGAATTCAGTGTAACTTTCTTTTCAATCAACTAATGTCAAACATTCTACTTCTTACTTGGTTGTAATTCCTATAAAAATTCTGCTCCCTGAGAGTTGTAGGCTCATTTTGGTGAAGGATCCCAGGCAAGCCTGGCAGCTGTACACCTGCCTCCAAAACCCCAGGTGCCACTTGGTTTGTTGGTCTAGGTCTGCTGCAGTGCTTATTGGGAGCTATAAACACCTTCTAGGAGCTGTAAACACTTTTTTTTAATGAGATATAACATTACTTTGACAATAACAATGGTTAAAAATGAAGTAATCTAAAATTGGACAACAGACTTGGTAACTTTTACCATGCATTTATGTTTATTCTGAGATCTTCCAACTCGAAAGAAATGTAGGTAAATTACTTACCTTAATTCAGCAACCTCAGCTTTATCCAGTGCATTCAGAGCCCCAATTGCTTTGTCTAGAGCTGGTAGCACACTTTGTAGTTCATTGGTAGTTTTCTGCAATAAAAATAGAAGCCTCCAAGTACACATGAATGTAGCTGTACATTTACAATTTTTTATATATTGAAGCTGGAAATATGACTTGACATTTTTACAGTGCCTGCAGTTATTCATCTTGTATGACTCAGACACAGGCACACACAAGTAGGAATACACTTCCTGGTTCTGAAAGTCCTGTGCTGCTTGCCCCTGGGAGAAGGTGGCTCACTGTGAAGCCAACAAAGCATGAACTCAGCCTTCCAGGTACCAACATTTGGAAGGAGCTGCCACTGGAGCTGCGGGGGCTAGGACCATTTCCTCTTTCCCCTTTGTCTCGCTCTTTGTTTGGTGGTGCAGTGATGTCTTTGGACACTTTCTGGATTTGGCTGAAGAGCCAAGTTGACAATTATGCTTATACATTTATATTTTCATTGCTTACACTCACTTTCCTGTGTAACAAAGTTATTAAGTCACCAGGGATAGGAAGTGCTTCTCTTTTCCACTGTCTCATGTTCCTGGTAATGGACAGGAAGGTACAGGGCTGGTGTAATTCTGTAATATGCGCATGTCCCACAGCGCCCAGCACCCCAAGTGTGTGGTTGGGCTCAGACTTCTAGTTGGCAGGAAGTCCTTCTACTCATGCATAATAAAACTACAGGAGGAGGCTGGCCACCACTCAGCGAAAGCTGGCACTCTACTTCACAAGTGTCCCTGATAAACATGCACCATTCTAAATCTACCCTGACTTTTAATAATGGGCTGCATAAAATAGAATTTACCACAATCCCTCGGTTTGTAAGTAAATATATACACATATTTTAACTGATGAGATGCTTGATTAAAAACATGGAAGATAATGATACTTTTCTCTCTCCAGTGCCTTGGGCAGTGTTTTCATTTCATAGACTCCTGTGTTCAGGCGGCATGATACATATTTGTTGGAATAAAAGGAAGAAGCATCCCTAGCTGCATTACTTAATACTACTACTTCAGTGTGGTCCTAACTTTACATTTGGGATTAGGGAGTAACTCCAAATCTCAAATGATTTTTGTTGACTACATACATGTTCATTTTACCTGAGCATAATCTTCCACTATTCTTACTTCTTCTGCCATGATTTCCTCATCCTGTTTAATAAGCATCTGAACTTTTTCCACCACTTGTGAATTTTTCTGTAGTCTTTCCATCAAGCCTTCTATTTCCTAATGAACAACAATTCATTTTAGAATAAATTTTGAAACATGGAGTCTCCTTCCTGTGCGCACCCAGCATGGGCTGAGAGAACCATAAGAGCTGCCTCTGTCTGCCAGGTGCTGCCACCGGGAGGTCTCTTCCTCTGCACCCCCAGCACAGAGAACCAGGAGATCTGCCTCTGCCTGTTGAGCGCCGCCACTGCAAGGCCCTTTTTTTCATGTGCCCAGTGTAGGTCGAGGGAGACAGATCCACCTCTGCCTGCTGTGTGCTGCCACCAAAAGGCCATGTCCTGCAGGTGGCCAGCATGGGTAGAGAGAACCAGAAGATCTATCTTCACCCTCAGGGAGCTGCCACCAGAAGGCTCCTTCCTGCAGGCAGCCAGCAGGAGCAGGGACACACAGCCAGGTAAGCCCTGTGCACCTGTGGGCCACCATAGGAGGCCCTTGGTTCCCTCAGGCAGCCATCACCCACTAGCAGAATCAGACAAACACACTCCTGTGTGTCTGCCACTATCATGGGACACATAGTGTAGACACACAGGCTGAAAAGCAGCCCCACATTCCATGCACCCCTGATCATCAGCAAAGCCACAGTGTAGCTGCATAGCTCTGGACAAGCCTGCTCTGCATCCTCCTATCTCCCTGTAAATCTAGAATTAGAGGAAACAGGTGCCTCTCTCATCCCCCTACACTGCCTAGGGGCAGCCATCATGGGAAGTGCATGAGGCCTCACAACCAGCTTGTCAGGAGGAACCCAGGAGAATGTCAAGAGGAAGGAGAAAAAGGCAAACTGAGACCTCTAGCCCACACAGAATAAGTCTGGGAGATACAGTCATGGAAGCAAATGGAAGTCACACACCTGGAATCTCTGAGAGGATAGCAACTGAAGTAAGGAAACAACTTCATGAGATTGTAAAAGCAGTCAAATCAGAAATAATGTCTCAGGTGAAAGAAGAAATCACAAGCATAGGAAAATGATGGAAATCTTGAATGAATGTAGAAAGGAATTACAATACATGAAACAGATTCAAAGAGAGATGAAGGAAATTACAAATTCAGTCGAAAGCTGGCAAAACTGCTTGAAAGAGGCTGAAGATAGACTTTCAAACCTTGAAGATAAGATTGCAGCCAGTGATCATGAAAGGAAAGATCTCTTAAAAATAACATGGAATCAGGAAATAACAACTCAATGGCTGCAAGATGATGCAAAGAAGCATAATTTAAGAGTGATAGATATCAGTGAAGAAGCAGGGGTCAACACAAATGAAATTAAAAGGATATTCACAGAAGTATTAGAAGAAAACTTCCCAAACATGGGAAATGGATCTGGCATGCAGATAAGTGAGGCATATAGGACTCCAACTAGCCATAACCAAAGTAAATCTACACCCAGACATATAATAATCAAGATCCCAGAAATTCAGCACAAGAATGGAATACTAAAAGCTGTTAGAGAAGAGACAGATCACGTATAAAGGAAAAACAATCAGAATCACAGCAGACGTATCAACACAAACCATCAAGAAGAGTTTGGAGTGAAATGTTTCAAACCCTGAAAGAAAACAACTTCCAACCCAGATTGATCTACCCAGCAAAACTATCTTTCAAAACTGATGGAAAAATAAGATACTTCCATGATAAAAGAACAACTGATGGAATTCATGACTACTAAACCAACCCTACAGAGAGTGCTAAAGGATATTCTAGAGAGAGATAAAGATGACTATGGTTCCAGGAACAACAGCAGAGGAGGATCACCAAACAAGACAGGCAATTGAAGGGAGGGGAAAAGTGGAGGGCCAACAGCAGGGGGCTAGGAAGGCAGAGACAAACCAATGTATGCCAGATGTAACCATTAATATAGATGGCCTCAGGTCAGCAATAAAAAGAAACACAGGGAGAGTGGATCAAGAAACAAGATCCATTGATACACTGTATACAAGAAACACATTTAACTGGAAAGGAAATTCACAGACTGAAAATCAAAGGAGAGAAAACAATTATTTCATGTGACAGGAGACAAAAAAAAAGTGAGAGTAACTTGCCCATCAACCACAGAATGGATAAGAAAGATATGGTATTTTCATGTAGTGGAAAGCTACCCAGCTATAAAGTAGAATAATCTCAAGGCTCCTGTAGGTAAATGGATGCAACTGGAGATCATGTTCCATGGCCAAAATAGTTCGAACTCATATGTGTGAAGCCTAGCATAAGAAACAGAAGGAGTTAATGGGATCCAAAACCAAAATAGTTAGTGTAAGAGCAAACACTTGGAGGGAACACCTGGGAGGGAAAGGTAGAAACTACCATCAATTTCTTATTGTCTTACCTTGAATTCTTGCATTGTTTACACAATTTTGTTAGGTTTGGCTTTGTTCTGTCTTGTATTGTTAGATTTTATGCTGTGAGCTGGTAGGGGCAGCTATTTTGAATATAATGGGATATATTATGGTAATCATGGTTTCCTATTGTATTGCTTTGAAGTCTTATAATGCTTTCATTCATTGATTTGATTGGTTTTATCCTGTTTTATTTGATTTTATTTATTTTTTAAAATTTTATTTAAAGAGAAAAAACAAACAAAACAAAACAGAATAAAGGGTAGCGACAATACAGAATTCCAAGGAAAAAAGGAAAAGAACAACAACAACAAAAAACACTAAGAAATCATTACTTGACAAATTACATACTGACATCTTGGAAATAGTTGTTCAAATTACAAAATTAAGACATGCAAAGTAGACATTCAAACAGTGAGACTGTTAACAGTTCTGCTCCATGATCTGACAAAAACAGCAATATGGTCATCCATCTTACACACTCAAACATACATGCAATTATATCAAAAGGGTAAAATTAAACACAACAAACAGAACATAAGAAAGCAATGTAAGAGACATAAATTTCACAGCTAGACAATCGGAGATGTTCACTCTATCATATTGATGCTTGTTTTCTTCCAAATAGTTGTCCATATCGTCACATACAGGGAATTCACATGAAACAACATAGTATGGAACTGATCTGAACAGGACAAGGAAGGTGTTTCAGGTCTTCAAGGCCAGACAATAAGGAAGCCAAGAATGGCTGTCATAGTGTCTCTCATTCTCTTCAAAACAGCTGTCCATACCTTCATGTGTGTTGAACTTAAACAAAACAAAGCAAGCTAAAATCACTTTGAATAAAGAATGATAATATTGCTGGATTTCACATCATGACATTACGGAATCAGCACTGGGTACCGTAATGTCTCTTTTTCTTCAAAGTAGTTGTTTATTTCAACATGTGTTATATAGTTGGTTCTCGTAAACTGTTTATAAGCTCTACACATACATGAGTCTCTACATGTATATCTATCCTTTCTATTAGACGGAAAAACAAAACAAAGCAAGACAAAACAAAACAATTCCTAGAAAAGCATGAAGCAAAAAGTCATATAAAACCATAATACAAGGTGATCTACAATGGTTACCATGATGTCTCAGCAGTATATAACAACATTAATAAAAACAAAGCATTGGAGACATTATAAGACTTCAAAAGCAGGCAATAATCAAACCAGAGTGGGTATCTTAGGGAATCTTGTCATCTTCTGTGTAGTTGCCTATACACTTAGACTTGATGCTATCAATCATAACAGATTTGAATAAAATCAGTCAATACAAGATAGCACTCTAACAAACCAGATTCAAATAAGATCAGTCATAATAAGACAATATAAGTTTTACAGGGCTTCAGATTAAGTTGATAGGAAATCAGGGATGACTACCATAATATGTCCTCTTATTTTGGGGATAGCTGACTGTGTCCTCAAGTCTAGTGTAAGTAGACAAACTGGAACAGCATGTAATCCATCCAAGCAGAGTGATGAGAATAATGTAGATTTTAAATCTTGTTACCCCATTAACAATATCCTCTGCCTTACTTTTTTAGACACTCGCATAGGGTGCACTGCTTATTTTGGGTCCCACTACCTCCCACACTCTGCCTGTGTTTCTCTCTGTTAGTATTTCAAGGCCCTCTATACTAGAGATTACAGCCAATCTTCTTTGCCTCATTTCTGCTATTCTATTTTTCTGCCATTGATAGTCTATTTTTCTCTTCCACTCCACTGTCTGCCCTATTCACTGAGGCCTCTCTGCCACTGTTCCTGAAATGCTTGTATTCTTTCTCTCTCTCTCTAAAATGTCCTTCAGTATTTTTTGTAGGGTTGGATTGGTGGTCACAAATTCTCCCAGTTCCTCTTTGTCATGGAAGCATCTTGCTTCTCCATTAATTTCTAGAGAGAGTTTTTCAGGATACATCAATCTGGGCTGGAGGTTGTTCTCCTTCAGGGCTTGAATTATTTCACTCCAAGCTCTTCTTGACTTGATGGTCTGTGTCAAGAAGTCTGCCGTGATTTTGATGGGTTTTCCTTTATAGGTGATCTGTTTTTTCTCTGATGGCTTTTAATATTCTGTTCTTATATTGAATTTCTGGGATCTTGATTATTATGTGTCTGGGTGTAGCTCTGTTTGGGTTGTAGGTGGCTGGAGTTCTGTATGCTTCATACGTCTGTATATCGTTTCCTTTTTCTATGTTTGGGAAGTTTTCCTTAATAATTTCTGTGAATAGCCTTGCAGTTCTTCTGTTTTGACTCCTGCTTCTTCATTCACATGCTTTATTCTTAAGTTATAGATCCTCTTGTCGTTCTCTAGCCTTTGTATTTTTACTGGCTGCCCCCCCCTTTTTGGGTACCAGGGATAGAACTCAGGACTTCGCACTCGCCAGGTAGGCGTTTAAAGCACTGAGCTAAATCCCCGGCTCCCTTGTTATTTTTAAGAGATCTTCCCTTTCATGATCACATATTGCAAGCCTGTGTTCAATTTTTGATAGTCTATCTTTAGTTTCTTTCAAGCAGTTTTTCCAACTTTCTATGGAGTCTTTAGTTTCCTGGTAATCTCTTTGAATCTGCTTCATGAATTCTAGGTTTGCTTTATATTCTTCCTTGAATGTTTCTCTCCTTTGTGTTCCTCCATTATTCCATCTGTGTCTTCTTGAGAGGTGCCCAGCCTTTCTTTTATTAATCTACTTATTTCTTGTTTAACTTGAATTAATATTTCAGTTTTGATCTTGTTTACTAGGTCCCAAAGATATCTCTTTATGTCCGCTGATGCTGTGTTTGATGTTACATGTTTGCTGCCCTCAGTGTCTTTTATATTTACCTTTCCTGGATCAATATTCTCAGGGTTGGGGGCTGGGGGCTTTTTCTTATTTCTCCCTCTGTTCATGTTTTTGGTTCCTTCCATACAAGTGTATAGTGTAATTCCCAGCCCCTTTTCTTATTGCTTAGGGCTCTTCTGGAGCACGCAGGCTAGGGGCTTCTGTCCTCTGCAGTCCACTATCAGAGACTGAAGTGCAAGCAAAGGCAGTATATGCTGGGTCCTCCCCTCCGGGCCAGTCAACCTTCACGGGCCTTCACTGCGTCAGTGTGCACTATGCTCAGGGAATTGATTTGGGATGACCCACTGGCCAGGGACACGGCCCAGTCCAAGCAGATCCCACCAATCAACTCTGGGAGGGGAGCAACCAACTGAAGCCACTTCCTTACAGAGTTAGGACCGTCCTGCCCAACTCCAATATGTCGTCTAGTTGGTTGCCCCTTTGTAGTGAGAAGGTCTTATTCCCATCACTCACTGCGTGTTGATGCTGGTCCCTGAGTCCTGCGGGGCTCCCCAGCCTCTGACCTCAGTGCAGCTGTAGCGCAAATTCACGGTGCCTTAGGGTGAGTCATGTGCAGGGCCTGTTCTGGGCGAGTCACATGCAGGGCTGTTCAGCTCCACGCTCGGGGCCATTCAAGCCAGTCACATTGGCACAGGTTTGGTTGTTCAGGTCAATCTTGGGCATGAATTCAGGTAGCTCGGCGAGAGCGCCATGTTCCCAAATCTTAACTTCTCTAATGGTAGCCCCAGGACCTCATATTCGAGTAGTTTATTTCACTTCAATTTCTTCCTGGGTTGAGAGAATCCATCTCCCTCTGTTTGGGTCTCTCCAGGGTGTTCTATTCTGGCATTTGAACTGTCTCTCTCAAAGAGGCTCCATATCCTGCTACCTATAGGTCCACCATCTTTCCTTCTCTCTCTTTATTTGATTTTATTATGTGTGATGGTCTGAACAGATATTTTGGAATATCAAAATATCCAAATATCCAAGAAAACAAGACATTATGGTAGCCATTGCTGATTTACTATCATTTTTTTTGAAGTCTTACCATGTTTTTGTTCTTGTGTTTTGATTGGTTTTATCCTGTTGTGTTTTATTTGATTTTATTATGTAAGATGGTGTAGACAAATTTTTGAAGAAAATGAGATATTATACTCATTTGAGGAAAATGAGTTGCCATTGTTCATTTCCTGTTACTTGGTTTTGAAGTCCTGTAATACTTTCATTCTTTTGAATAGTTTTATACTATATTATGATTGATACTATTGTGTGTGAAGGTATGCTCAACTATTTTGAAAAAAAGAGACATTATGGTAGCTACTGTTGATGTCCAATTGTCTGGTTGTGAAGTGCTGTGTTGCTTGCATTGTTCTGTTCTGATTTGCCTTGTTCTGTTCTGTTTTGTTTTATTCTCTTTAAAATAAAAAAAATTTTTAAAATTTGAAATGTGATCTCTTTTTGAAGGAGAAATTAAAATAGCTTACTTTGTTATTATAAAATGCATCAAAATCATCCTGAAATATATTTGTTTGACAGAATAACTAGGGTGAGTACAATGGTTGTCATTTCATACTATGCTCATAAAGAATGATCTCCAACAGTCAGCTAGTTATCACAACCTGTTCTAAAGGGATTGAACCAATTCATTAAGGAATCTTCCCACATAAATGACTATTGTTAATTACATAGCTATGATCACATTTAACCATTAAATTGTAACCATTACTTCCTGTTATTATTTTTCCCCTCATGGATAAGAAAAGAGAGATTAAAGAAGTGAAGTGATCTTCAAGGTTGCACAATGGTGTTGAATTCTAGCCTTTGTCAGGCATGGGAGACTTTGCTTTCTACCACTGTGCCACACTAGATAATGACTCTACAAAGGATTTCAAAGCAAATCGTTTTTACCTTTGTCTTTTGTTCTATCTGAGGGCCAAGAGTCAAGAGCTCCTCCTGCATGTCTCTAACCAGTTTGGTTGCTTCCAGCATTGTGGAGAGACCCAAACAGAAACGATCCCTGAAGAAAAAAGAAAGCATAGGACCACAACAGTTTCAGGTTTGTTGTTTTTGGGAATTTTAAATATTTGCATAGACTTTTCAAGCTGAGCATCCCTAATCTGAAAATCTGAAATCTGAATGCTACAAAATCTGAAATGTTTTGAGTGTCATGAAATTTTGGAATTTAGATTGTTCAGATTAGGGGTGCTAAAGCTGTACTGAGAGGTATGAGATACAATAAAATCTTAGAAAATGTTATTTGGTAGTGTATAAGGAGAATCATATATCATGGCAAGTGAGATTTCTTCCAGGGATGCAATACTCATTCAGTATTGGAAGTCAGTCAGCATAGCCCATCATAACAACAAGCTAAAGAAGAAAAATCCCATGATTATATTAATTGCTAAAGGAAAAGCATGCAATGAAATTTATGACAAAACTCTTAAAAAACTAGGAACCAAGTTTCCTCAACTTGATAAAGAATAGATAACATTAAAAATAAAACAGACTTTAAGGAAAACTGAGAAAAGATAACACCCAAGGCTTAGCTTGGACGGGAACACGTTTCAGGTGAGCAACCAGGGTTTTAAATGTGATAATTCCCCAGAAAAGAACCTCTGACTTAGATAGAACATCTCACTATGAGGTGGGAAGAAGCACAGATTGGCGTTAAGAGACCCAAACCACATCATCAACTTTCCTACCTCCCATGTTCCACTTCACAGATTCCCATGGTAAACACCATGGGAATCTGTGAGCTGCAAGGACAAGCTAGATTATGGGGACCATTGGCAAGGATCTATTGATATGAGCTACTATGGATTTATAACAGACTTCTATGTGGAGAAGGTGAAATTCTCACAAGGTCCTGGCAGGAGAGGTTCTGGGATGGCACAGGTCTATGAGGCAGAAGCTATGTGCCATCTCGGACATGTGGGGTGAGACAGAAGGGACACTGTGGAAAGGCAAGGCAGCTGTGATGGGGTCTGCTCAAGATGAACAGCAGCAAACCTAGGGGAGTTAGTAGACCCAGGAGGGAGGAGCGGAGCAGGTTCCGACACTCTCTGGCTTATGTCTGCAGTTTAGTCAGGCTGCTGCCCTCAGCTGCCCTTACCTTCCGCTTAACTGCTGAGATCCCAGGGGCCTGGTTCCAGGAATGGAGACCTGGGCCTTCTCTCCTCGGATATCGCAGCCACACACCTGCCCTGACTCGAAATAGTGTTGAGTCTATCAGATCTTTTTAATAAAACCTTCTTATCGAAAATGTAATAAAACAATGTCCTGCCTCCATCAGTACTGTCAAGTCCACTACTGCTTCTTCCATAAACATCAGGCCTGGCCTCACCTGGCACACAAATGAGTAGCAATGAAAATCACTTTCCCCTGGGCTTCCTGGTGGCCTGTGGAGGCCCAGAGTATGCAAGTCCTTTTGTATAGGAGACTGCTAAGCTGTGCTCTCTGGAAAAACAAAGTCCTTGCTTCTTCTTCAGCTCTACTCACTGAGATATGCAGAGCTGTTATATTTAACTGAATGTTCCCTTAATTGACTAAAAGAATGTGATGCCGTCTGGGCAAGAATAGCTTCCATGTTGACCACAGCAATGGAGGCTTGAGCAAGAGCCTGTGAGATTCCAGGGCTAAGACATGAGATAACATCTCAGCTGAGGTCACAGGACTCAGAAAGAATTATACCTTCCTGGCAGTAAAGGTTTTAGCCTTGCACACATCAAGCTATGCATTACATTTCTAGTTGGAGAGCCTCTGTGCCTGGTACAGCCAATGCCTACAGAGTTTCTCTTCCTTAATACTCTGCCTTGACTCCTACCCACTTCCCTGATTGATACCAATAAAGCTGTGAGCTCTTGAACTTGTGGCCCTTTGTTCCACAGAGAACATTCACTCATCCCAGAGCTCCTTAACTGCATAACTTTCTCTCTTTGTCTTTATTTTGCATTTGTGTGCCAGTTTTCTGGGTGGGATAGACTGATACCCTCCACAGGGGTTTTGGTATTATTGGTACAATTGATGGCTAATTGTTTTAAAAGAATTCTTAGCTGGATCATGACAAGTGTTTCTGCCATGGTACCTGGGCACACACTGGGCAGGCAGGCTCACCTTTAGCTGATCTGTTCCCCTTCCAGGACAGACAGCATGGGGATATTTGTGAGCAGAGGCTATCAGGCTCCTGTGTAGTCATTTCCCATCTACCTGGGGGCTACTGCTGCCTCCTGATCACTGACTAGGAAGGGTGGCCCTGAGGCCAGTGATGAACCATGCTGGTTCTAACCAACTAACCACATTAGTTTCTGGGCTCTACCCCAGGACCCAGAGTTCTGATCAGGGATGTCCCTTCTACCCAGGGTGGTCCCAGTGGACACTTATCTCTCTGTCCCTGTTAGTGATGAGCATCTGACTGGACCATGGTTCCTTGCCTAGCCAGAGTACCCTTGGATGCACCAGCACTTTTGTGAAGGTCCCAAACAGAAGAAAGGCAGATATTCAGGCTCATCTCTTTCCACAAATGAGCAGCACTGATATAAAACACATGTTTCTGGCTTTGTCTCACATCTCACCTCTTCCTGTGCATCTCCTTCTTCCTGGATGTCAAAAGGTGTGCAAATGTTTCCATGAACTGCAAGTAGCTGCTAGGTGTGACATAATAATGACTTCCAGTTTCTTTAGAGTAGCTTGTGTGCAGGTCTTCTATGCTTTTGTGGATTTGGACACATGTTGGGGCAAAATTTTCTTTTAAATTCTGAAAATAGCAATTTTTGAAGAATTAAAAGAAAGCAATCAGTATACATTAAAAAGAGAAAAGAAAACACTGTCAATAACTTGTAATAATGGATCACTCCTGAGATGCTGGTTGTAGAGAAAGGTCCTGGATAAAAGACTGGCATTGCCCTGAGAGCCACACACCAATCCTCATGAACATGAGTGCTAGTGGATGGGACTTCTGTGAGGTAGAAGATGTGACACTTGAGCTAACAAGTGTGGCACCTGGGGTGCATCCTCCTGCTTCACCCTCATGTCAGAGATAGCATCCAGTATGGAGGACTGCATATCAACAACTGAGGCTTCTGTGCCTTCATTTATCATTTCCTGTCTTCAAGCAGTCATCAGTGGCAGGACCTTCTCGGAAGTTTGCTTGAGTAGAATAAAGCTACAAACAAGAACCCAGGGGATGAGGAACTGGGAAAGGCCAGAGTCTTTCCCTTTGCTCATATTGGAGAAAATTCATAGCCAAGTCTTGGCTACCCATAGCCCATCCAACAAGCCTTGCTGACCACCAGTCACTCTGGGTCCATGAACTTGGTTATCTTGAACTGGGAAAAAGTCAGGGTATAGCCCCTAGCTCCAAGCTTCCCAGCTTCTTCTGTCAGCTGGGTCCTGTGGGATTAGTTTCACCTATAGGACAGACACTCCCTTGTGGCTCACACACCCTGAGCTCATTTTCTTTGTGGTTTTGTGCAACAGCTGAGCTGGTACCCTTGACTAGCATACACAGCAGTACCCATCCCTGTGCACAGGGAGGCTGCTTTCCTGCATTGAAGACTGTGGGCATCTCTGAGATGGGGTGGACCCTAACAGAAAAGATGGGAACCAGTAGAGTCCAGACAAGCAACAAGCCTACTTTGGATTTGGCTCATAGTCTGTTTGTGCCCACCAAAAGCTCGCTGTTGTCCAGGTGCCATCGACAAGCAGAGACCTCAATCATATCAGCAACTTACCTCTCTCTTCTCTGGATTCACCTTTTCCCTTAAGAAAGAGTTGGCTACCATGAGGAGTGCATCCTCTGGCCACTTCTGGTACCAATCTATCGTGCAGGCGCTGATCATGCCAGGGAATGCTCTACAGTGCTGGCGGAGGTTAGGTCCTACAGGACTCATGATTATAAAAATATGGAGATTTTTATGTATTCTCTGAAAAAGAATGGGAATATAAAATGTTAAAATGTAATCTACTGCTTAAAAATACATTGGAAAGTCCATTTAAGACTCTTTTCCATTCTTTCCTTCATGAGTGGCAAATGATCAACGGTGCTTGGAGCACTTGCTTTCTGAGGAAAGCTAGAGTCCCAGTTTATGCCCCACCTGGCCCACTTCATGGCATCAGCTGTGAGACTGCAGGGAGATGCTCTCAGGAAAGGTCTGGTGTTATAGTTTGTATGTTTGTCTGGATCTGGCTACTTAGTCCTTTTTATAGGGTGGTGGCCTTTACAACACCCACAGGAATCAGAAAATGATTCAGAGCTGCCTCAGAACTGAAAGATTCAGAAAGTGAGGAGCCATGGCGCACTCCAGGGAGGAACCCTACCACTTGGGGACCCTAGTGGCAGGAGCAGATACTGCTGTGCTCAAGGCCCTGGGTTGACAGCTGGTTCCCATGTTCACAGAAGGGCTGGCTGTGTGAAGCCATGTGACTGAGTCTGTAACAGAAAATGCCCCACCATCCAGCCAGTATATTTTAGTTTCTTAGTTGTCCAGGTAACAATTCCTGCTCCAGATCTCGTTGCTCCTCTCTCTTAGAAATGGCTGGTCACTGTAATGGATAGCTGGTTGGTATAATGCACACTGTATAAATCCCCATTGTATAAATCCCCAATTGACAAGCTATTGTGCCTTTGTACTTCCTGCTTGCTTATCCAAAGTAAGCCCTAGAATACCAGAGATCAGAGACTAATATTTTGGAAGTGATCCTGATCAGTGGCTGTTGATGCAAATAAATCTGCCTCCAAATCCTGGATGTTGTTTCAGTATTTCTGCTTGCCGTTCAAGGCATCTCAGTGGTCAGACCTCTTAACCCAGAGTTCCATTTGTATAAAGTGATAATACCTTCGAGCATCACACAACCTATTTGCCAAATAAATATGGTAAAGTCCAAAGAAGTGTGAAATTTTCTTTGATTTCCTTCTTTTGGTATTTAAAACATTTATAAAGAAAATAAACTCAATGAGAAATTCATACAATACAGAAAAATTTAACATAAAAATGAAAGTACCTCTTTGCTTTACTCATACCTAACTCCTGCCTGGACACAGCCAGTATTAACAATGAAATCAGTCTTTGTTTTTTACCATTACTATAAGATGTAGCAAATCACTTTTGGAAGTAGGGTGAGATATTAATAAGACTGAATTAATCTCTGAGATTCTTGGGTTTTCATTTCTGGAGTACCTTAGCCTACACACTCCAAGCAGTAAGTTCTTCCTCACTGCTCATGATTAATTCAATAAACTAATTCAATAAACTAACTAATTAATTCAATAAAGTAACTAGGCACTAGAGTGCCATGGATTGTCAAGACAACTACTATCCTTTCTACTATGTCCAAGCATCTATTCATATCACATTTGCTTTCTATCAAATGTAGATCCCATTTCTGGATTTATTTATTTTTACATCTTCTTCTTGTGACAGCTACTGAATACCTGGGAGGCCAGGTTCAATTTTCAAAGAACCCTAACATAGACACAAACTGGCACCTGAAATGAGTGACCCTGTGGTCCTCTTTCAGGATCCTAGGGCTGAGCCATGCTGTGCCCTCCTGTGGACATCTGTCATGTCTGAGGTGCACAGAGGCTCAGGTCACTAGGCAAGCCTAGGTCTCTCATTAGACCCTGGTAGCTGAGTTCACTCCAAGGATGATCTACTTTCTTATGTCAATTTGTTTTCATATATATCAATTTCCAGTCAATTTTAGGGTTATTTGAGCGGATGAAGGAAATTTTCTTTCTTTCCTTTCTTTCTTTCTTTCTTTCTTTCTTTCTTTCTTTCTTTCTTTCTTTCTTTCTTCCTACTTTCCTTCCTTCCTTAATTCCTTTTTTTTTTTTAGATAGAATCTCACTATCCAGTCCAGGCTGGCTTTGAACTCACTACATAGCCTAGGCTGGCTTCAAGCTTGCAGTGATTCTCCTGCTTGAACCTCCAGAGAGCTGGGATTGTATGTGTGTGCCACCATGTCCAGCATAAGAATTCTTATTTCTGCCTTTCCTGACTTGGTACCAGTGTAGCTGTAACAAAAATCTCATAACTAGGAAGGAATCTTTGTGTAGGAAATAATCTTGGAAGTTTCCCATTTTATTGCCAATAGCTGTTATTACTTTTTTAAAAAGCTACTAATAGCTTGTATTTAGGGCTATATTTGTGTTGTGTGCAGGGATGGATGATGTTAACTTTAAAAATTTATTTAAAGAAATGAAGTCATATACAATTTGGAAACCATGAACCAAACTATAACTGCTTGTGTTTGATTTAACACAATAACTTGATAAAGCCAACCCACAAAAAAACCATACCTTTTGGAAGAAGGAAAGTAAAGATTTTCTGTCATCTGTGTAACCAGACTGTAGAGCCAAAGACCGAATCCTTACTATAACAGAATCCAGTTCTTCATTTTCAAACAAGCAAGGTATTTTCCCCAAATTGACAACGGAGTTCAAATCTTCCAAAAATGATTTCTTAGGTCAAGCATACATATAACTGGGAATGAGTAAATTATTCATATATTCTATTGTAAAGAAATTAAGAAGTACAGTATTTAAGGGAAACAGGTTTTTTTTAAAGCTAACTTCTTAAATCAAACCTGTCAAAATATTTTTTGAGTCAAAGCAAGCCCCATTCTTCCATTCATTCACTCAAACATCAGAGAGACATATACTTGGCACTGACAGTATGCCAAGCCTTCATTATCCCTGGGAAGGAGGGGGCTATTTTAACTTAATCAGGTTCACCTCCATGGAGGGTTCCTAGTCCAGTAGGGAAAACAACAAAGAGAAAAAGCAGGTGAAGGAACTACCAGGAGAGAAAAGTAAATGTTTCACTTTTGAGAGTAAATCCAAATTTTCTTAAAAAGCAAGCCGATCCTCTTCAGGGCACCCCTCAGACACTCAGAAGTGCACAACATTTCAGATTAGGTGGGAAGTGACCAGGAGCTGATTTCCTGTCCCACCTATGACTTGAGAACTGCCCAAGTTTATTCAACCCACTGATTATTACTCATAGGAAGCAATAATGTGGCCAGAACAACCCTGGGAGATCTGGAAAGCAGACACAATGACCTTCAATCCACAGTCATATGGAAAGAGAGGAGTCATGTTCATTTCAGCATTGGTTTGACATGGTTTTCTGAAATTTTAAAAATTAAATCAGGTGATAAACCACATCTTCTGAAACCCAGAAAGAAAATGTGTGGTAGAAACCTCAACCATTGTAACAGAGCAGTTATTAAAATGTAGGGATAGGAGACTATAAAGCAGAAGAATTGGGGTTTTGGTGTAAGTGTTAATCCTGCTATGTCAACCTCATTGAGTGGATGAGGAAATGCCAGGCATACTTCTGGTTGTATCTGGGTGGTCATGGAGGCATGGCCAGGGGACTACATCTGGTCCATTCCTTTCTGACGCAACTCCTGTGGTCTGCTTCCCAGTACCTTGAACTAAGAAGCTATGCTTCACCATGCCCTTCTGTCATGATATTCCTGCCTTGGAGCCAGCTAACCATGGACTGAATCCCCCAAACCATGAGCTAAATTAGACTTCTACTCCTTCGGGTCATGTTGAGATCATGTCCAGCAACAGGAAAACTGACTAATACACTGTAATATACAGTAGATATGATATGGCACTTGGATTTCCTCTCAAAATATGACGTGAAAAGAAAAAAAGTAACTCTATATAGATAGGCTCAGCAGTAGTAGAAATAAAAAACCAGGATGAGCGGTTAAAAACAGTATCCATAACTACATCTCTGGAACATAATGAAAAATGCTCCCTTTAAATTTTTCCACAAAGCGGTAAATACAATCTGAGGTGGGCATTCTTGATTATGTTTTGGCTGTGCAAACAAACACAGTCAAAAAAATGTTGCATATAAAGAATGCGCTTCCTTCAAGGAAAATCCTGCCCCAATGGAGGAGAGCACAGGGGAGAAGCAGGGGGCTCAGTGCTGTGCAAGCACACAGGGGTCCACACAGAGGCTGCCAGCACTGGATAGGATGACAGTGATTTGTAAAACACATTCATCTAATAAGATCAATGACTTCAGCCATTTAGATAAATTATTTCCAAATTGTTAATTGAAATGAAAATTATATATATATATATATCATACTTTTGAATGCATAGAAATATTCAAAACTATGGTATAATTAAATTTACAAACTTTATGGGTTACAACTGGATAAGGACAGAGAATAATGACAAGAATCGATGTGGTAGTCCAGTAGGGTTACATGTAAATATGTCCTTATCTTCTTTTCAAAAATTAAATTTCTGGGGGTAGGAGTTGCTAAATGAATGTCAAATGTTAGCAAACAATGAAAAACAGAAATTACTTACATGTTCTTTGTGTAAATTAGCAACCACCAGAACAATGGGATTCTTTTCTAATCCTGCTTGAATAAACACCTTTTTAAAGGTTTCTTTGAATTCTACGTAGGCATGATTATGAGACACAGGTACGCGGTATAGTTTGTGTTCTGACAAATAACAGGCCAACGTTGCACAAGTTTCTTTTCCGCATCCATCTATTCCAATCTTTCGAAGGAAAAAACCCAATATATGATTTTTATATGTTTTTGAAGACACTTTAAATACATATGTCTGTTTTTTTGTGCAAGACATTGATAGTAAATGTGACTATTTTTACATATAACCTTCGTGGGAGGCATATTAAATATAATTTGAGTATTTTATCAAAGTTGTATAAGGCACTCATCCACATTCAATATTTTCATCTTTTATCTTCATAGCTTCTGTAAATATATGAAACAATTTTACTGGAAAGACAATATAATCTGGACAAATAGCACAGATAAACTTATAAATCTGTATTACTGTCAGTATTTGATTGTAAGAAGATATTCATTTTGAACAATGATAAATACTCTGATAATGATGGCAAAGTATCATTTTTTTAAAAAAGCTTTATTGACATATAATTCACAGACAACACCTGTTCTAACATGCAATTCAGTGCTTTTAGTAAACTTACAGATTCATGTAGGTATGAAGACAGACCAGTTTTACAGCAATTCCATCACTTTGAAAAGACCTTCTAGCCATGTGCAGCCAGTCCCCTCAATCCAGTACCTATAATGAGGCATGTGCTTGCTGGGTCACATGGCAAGGTTATGCTTAGTTGTGTAAGAAACTGCCCAACTGTGTTCCCAAGTGCTTGGGCCCTTTTGCATTCACACCAGGAGTAAAGGAGCACTTGTGTTGCCTAGTCCACTGGTGGGTAGTCACAGTCACCAGCCCTGGCACCAGTTGCTTCTGTAGGTGTGGAGTAGGAGCTCACTGTGGGTTCCCCAGGAGTACTGTATGGAGCATGTCTTCATGTACATTTGTGATGTGTCTGTTTATTTCTAATCGAGTCATTTGTCCTGAGAATTTTCTGAGGTGACAGGATCCTGTGTATGGTGAATAAAAACAGTTTACTCTTTTCCTGCTGTGAATACCCCTCACATCCTCTCACTGTCCTCTTGCCTGGTTAAAACCTTGAGCGTGATGTTGAACAGGAATTGGGATTTAGGCATCCTTCCTTTTCTCCCCATCTCATAAACAAAGCATTATTTTCTCACTCTTAAGCATGGAAAACACTGCAAGTTTTCCTAGGTGCCTTTTATTAGGTTGGCAAAGTTCCCTTCTATTCCTTGTGTCTTAAAAATATCACACATGTTAAATTTTGTTGAATACATTTTTGGGGGCATCTGTTGAGATTTGTGTGGTTTTTATATCATATGGTATATTTCATGGATTTTTTTGTTGTTGTTTGTTTTAAGATAGGATCTTACTAAGTAGTTCAGGCTCATTTTTTTTTGTTTTTTTAAAAATAATTTTATTTAAAGAGAAAACAAAACAAAACAGAATAAAGGGTAGCGACAATACAGTATTCCAAGGAAAAAAGGAAAAAAAAAAAACCATAAAAAACCCCTAAGGAATTATTACTTGACAAATTACATACTGACTTCTTGGAAATAGTTGTTCAAATTACAAAGTTAAAACATATAAAGTAGACATTCAGACAGTGAGACTGTTAATAGCTCTGCTCCACGATCTGACAAAAACAGCAATATGGTCATCCATCTTACCCACTCAAATATACATGTAATTATATCAAAAGGGTAAAATTAAACACAACAAAACAGAGCAAAGCAGATCACAAGAAAGCAATGTAAGAGACATAAATTTCAAAACTAGACAATCGGAGATACTCACTCTCTATCATATTGACTCTTGTTTTCTTCCAAATAGTTGTCCATGTCACATAGAGGGAATTCACATGAAACAACCTAGTATGGAATTGATCTGAGCAGGACGAGGAGGGCATTTCAGGTCTTCAAGACCAGACATTAGGGAAGCCAAGAATGGCTGTCATAGTGTCTCTCATTCTCCTCAAAACAGCTGTCCATACCTGAATGTGTGTGGAACTTAAGGCAAAGCAAGCTAAGATCACTTTGAACAAAAAGTGATAGTTTTGCTGGACTTCACATCATGACATTATGGAGTCAACACTGGGTATTGTAGTGTCTCTTTTCCTTCAAAGTAGTTGTTCATTTCAATATGTGTTATATAGTTGGTTCTCGTAAACTGTTTATAAGTTTTACACATGCATGAGTTTCTACATGTATATCTATCCTTTCTATATTAGAGGTAAAAACAAAACAAAGCAAGATAAAACAGAACAATTCCTAGAAAAGCATGAAGCAAAAAGTCATATGAAACCACAATACAAGGTGATCTACAATGGTTACCATGATGTCTCAGCAGTATATAACAATATTAATAAAAATGAATCATTAGAGACATTTTATAAGACTTCAAAAGCAAGTAATAATCAAACCAGAGTGGGTATCTTAGTGAATCTTGTCATCTTCAGTGTAGTTGCCTATACTCTTAGACTTGATGCTATCCATCACAACAGATTTAAATAAAATCAGTCAATACAAAGTAGCAATCTAACAAACCAGATTCTAATAAGATCAGTCATAATAAGACAGTATAAGTTATAAAGGGCTTCAGATTAAGTTGATAGGAAAATTAGGGATGATTACCATAATATGTCCTCTTCTTTTTGGGATAGCTGACCATGTCTAACATAAGTAGACAAACTGGAACAGCATGTAACCCATCCAAGCAGAGTGGTGAGAATAATGTAAATTTTAAATCTTGTTACCCCATTAACAATATCCTCTGCCTCTAGACAATTCCTCCCCTTTCACTCCGATGGGGTGCACTGCTTGTTATGGGTCCCACTGCCTCCCTATATAGAGCAGCTCAATGGACCCTATCTCCTGATCTACTCTGCCTGTGTTTCTCTCTGTTAGTATTTCGAGGCCCTCTATAGTAGAGATTATAGCCAATCTTCTCTGCGTCATTTCTGCTATTCTATTTTTCTGTCATTGATAGTCTATTTTTCTCTTCCACTTCACTGTCTGCCTCGTTCACTGAGGCCTCTCTGCCACTGTTCCTGGAATGCTCATATTCTTGTTCTCTCTCCCTAGAATGTCCTTCAGTATTTTTTGTAGGGTTGGATTGGAGGTCACAAATTCTCCTAGTTCCTCTTTGTCATGGAAGCATCTTTTTTCTCCATTAAGTTCTAGAGAGAATTTTGCAGGATACATCAATCTGGGCTGGAGATTGTTCTCCTTCAGTGCTTGAATTCCTTTACTCCAAGCTCTTCTTGACTTGATGGTCTGTGTCGAGAAGTCTGCCGTGATTTTCGTGGGTTTTTCTTTATAGGTGATCTGTTTCTTTTCTCTGATGGCTTTTAATATTCTGTTCTTATATTGAATTTCTGGGATCTTGATTATTATGTGTCTGGGTGTAGCTCTGTTTGGGTTGTAGGTGGCTGGAGTTCTGTATGCTTCATACCTCTACATATCATTTCTTTT
>PVJX010030029.1:0-10706 GCA_004027295.1 Dolichotis patagonum
TCATTCATTCATTCATTCATTCATTCACCAACTATTTATTACATGGAGCAGGTACTGGGAATGCAATGGTGAACAAAAAGGAGATAATCCCTGCCCTCACTTAGTTTAGACATCAATAACAATAAACAAGCAACCAGTTCTGAAATGAAACCTGCCCTGGAGGCCGACTACGTGGGGACCCAGGAACAGGCACAAGATGCAAAGATCAGGGTGCAGCTGAGTGATGGCCTTGGAAGGTGTTATTCCCTGTGGTGGGAGTTTGCAGGGTGGGAGGCTCTCTGTGGTCACCTGAATCTCCACTGAGATGCTGAGATTATTTCCACACTTTATTTGTTGTCCCTTGTTTTGCAAACAGCACAGCTGAGGCTTCCCTACCTCCAGCCCCCTTGTGGCTACCCAGGCCAAGGCTATTTATTCCTAGTGACAAGTCTGTGGATGGAGGGGGGTGGCCCCAAGGCTCCAGAGGTGCCAGTCTTCCCTGCTAGGCACAGAAAGCCAGAGAGTCAGAAACTGCTGAAGTTACCCCACCCCCATAGCACGGGAGCCACCCACACCTTCACACCCCTCCTGAGAAGCAGGGTCAGGGATTAAGGCTTCCCTAGGTCTCAAAGGTCAAAACTATTCTTGGGCTCCAGGGAAACAGAGGCAGGACTCTTCAGTGCCAGGATGCAGTTGGAGGTGGCAACACGGTTACAAAGGGTTTCGACACTCAGAATTAGGAAGTAAAGCCCTTTGAAGGTCAAGGCCCTATGTGTGTGGGGGAAGCAGGGTCCTCTCTTCACCCCAAATTTCCAGAAAACATCTTGGTCCCCACTGATAGGGCCAAGACAGCAGAGCCAACCACTCCCTCCGTGCTGCTGGACTAAGGCTTCCTTCACTAACTCAGGTTTAGTGGAACCCCTGGGAGCAAACGAGGGTGTAGGGAGGCAGATAAGGGAGAACACAAGGCCCGAGGGCAATGGATCCTCAGATGCAACCCAGCCCGCCGAGTCCTGCATCCCGACTCAGCTGGGGTTTGGGTCTCAGGGGAGCGCAGCGGGGAGGGGGCGGGACAGGGTCTGGCTGCAGCTAAGGTGAGAAAGCCAGGTTCCGCTGGGCTGGCTGGAGACCTCACGGGGTTGGGGCGGGGTCTGGCCCCTGCCTCGGGGCTGGGGGGCTGGGGGCGGGGGCCGGGGGCGGGGTCCGGGAGCGGGGCGGGCCGGCGCGCACTTCCTTGGAGGGCTGGGGCAGCGCGCCCACTCGCCCACACGTCCGCTGCTGCCGGCTGCCTAGCCGTGGCGCGCCCGGCCCAGCTCGGCCCGGCCCGCAGGTACGAGCCGCGGAGGACCCCACCAGCTCCGCGCGCGCCCGCTTCGAGGTGAGCGCCCCGCAGCCCCGGCTCCCGGCGCCAGGGCCCGCCGCGCACTCCGGCCGTGGGGGGGGGGGCAGCCGTGCGGCCGCCCCGAGCCCTGCAGGGTCCCGGCGTCCTCCGCCGAGCCGCAGAGAGCGACCGCGCCGCGGACTGGACCGCTGCGCTCCCCGCAGATTAGTGGGGCGGGGGCGGCGGTGGTGGCGAGAGTTGGTCGGGGTAGGGGGACCAAGTTTGAAATTGGAAAGCCAGAGAGACTTGGAGGATTGGAGAAACTGAGGCTCCCAAAAAGCCCTGAAGCAGACAGAGACACGAGCGACAGGAGACCAGAGAGACCGTTGAGAGGAGGTCAGAGTCTGGACCTGCGGAGTTTCCGAGCAGGGACCAGAGGCATGGGGCGGACCCGGGTTTTGTGGAGCATGTTAAGGAAAAGCATACGTGTAACCCCAGTGACCGAATTGCTAGGGCCCCGCAGAGGGCCCTGCGGCTCAAGGCTCCTTTTCCTCGTGCTAAATCCCTCAGGCCTGCCTGCAGACATTCAGAGACTGGAGATAGAGATGCTGAGAGAAGGGGGATGGTGGGACCAACACATTCAACCCCTTAGGCACATTAAGAGTTCAAGGCCTGCGTATGCAGAAATAGAAATCCACAGAGTGGATGGTCGCCCCACCAAGAGTTACCCCCAAAATTAAAGACAGCAGCAAAGCGTATCAGACGCAGGAAGGTTGAGCAGGTGAGCTGGGCACAGACTGAGCGTTAATGTAGACCGAGTGGCTTGGGTCTCTTGACAGCTCCAAAATAGACCCTGAGAGAGAGGATCAGACCTGGGAGATTGGAAGGCAAGGTAAGGGGAAAACAGACTCAAAGCTAACCAGTTTTACAAGAGGGAGAGGACCCCAGACTTTGAGACTAAGAATAAGAAGGAGTCCCATGCACACACTGCCACAACACAGCTTCGGCTTATTTTTAAACTGAAATCTTGGACGGCTTCTTTAGCCCTGGGGGACCCAGGGTGAATGAACTGTTCCTCTCCTGTCCCTAGAGCAGCTGCTGGATCTGCTCCCCACCCCCTTTCTCCTAAACTCCTTTGACATCCAGGCCCCTTGGGGGAGGGAGCAGGGCAGAGTTTGGGGTTGGGTTGATGCCTGGTAGCAAGAGTAGGGTGGGGGCACTTTGATTTCTCCCCTCAAGTCTCCTGTCAACTCCTGGGAGTTGGGGGAGGGGTCTGTTCTGATCCTGACTCACAGCTGTGAGGCCTGGCCAGGGTCCTCCTGGACAGTGAGGGTTGGGGGAGGACGGGGTGAGCAGTTGGCATGGATAGTTGGAAAGGCTTCTGGGTGTCTTCCATCACAGAGCTGGCAGCTAAGAAGGAGAGCCAGGCTTTGGTATATCTCCTGTCCCCCTGCTCTTAAAAGCTGACCATCCTCTCCTCTACCATCAAGGAAGCATTTCTAGGGAGAGGGCAGCAGGAAAAGGTTCCAGGCCCAGAGGCCAGAGACCTGACTGTGATACCTGAGGAACTTCAGGCATGCCCCAGCCTGCTCCTGGCTTCCTTATACTCTGCTATAAAGTGGGGACCACACTCTGCCCTGCCTGCCTTTGCGAGATCTGATGATGTGGTGGGCATGTACTTTATGAGGGACACAGCAGCATACAGGTGCGTGTACCCGTGTATGAGCAATCTCCAACTTATGCTCACTGGAATCAGACTGACTGTTAGAACCACTGCTGTTCCCACGAGTCTCCTCAGCAAGATCCATGGGCCTGGGATCTCCTGTCCTCTCTCTGAGACCACCATATTGTTCAGGTCACATCCCAGGCCAGCTCCTTCCCTCAGGCCTGTCTGAAACCTACAGTCTGACTTGGATATGAGTAGGGGACTCACAGTAAAAATACAAATAGCTTCCATTTACTGAGTACTTATTGTCTTCAGGTGCTTTCCGGAATCATCCTTTTTTTTTTTTTGGTACCGGGGATCGAACTCATGACCTCGCGCTTGCCAGGCAGGCGCTTAAGCCACTGAGCTAAATCCCCGGCCCTGGAATCATCCATTTAAGCCTAAAACAAGCTTAGGAGATAGAATTATCTCAATTACATGGCCACACCAGCTCAGGACATTTAAGTCACTTGCCCAAAGTCATAAAATCCAAACCTGGTTTATATTTTATACCTTGAACCTCTATACACAGCACACAATTCTGAGTTCCAGGCAGCTCACTGAGATTGTGTGTGTGTGTGTGTGTGTGTGTGTGTGTGTGTCAAGGCCAAGATGTAGGGATGAGTATGCTGTGGGGCTAATGGCAACCAGACAGATCCAGCAGTCTCCCCTGAATCCTGCCCACCACCACCACCAAGGAGCAAAAAGTTCAAGGCTGGCTCCCCGCTCATCCATTCTGTTCCCCAGCCTTGCCAGGGAAAGTGGGGGAGGGGAGAGGGATGGGCACAAACAGGTGGGCCTTGATAGTGCCCTTCACTCCGTCCTCCCTAGAGCCTAGCTGGATTGGGGGACGCTGGGAAAGAAACACAAGCCACACCCATACCCCTATTTGGGGTGCCTGCTTCCGAGTGGTGAGTGGCTTCCAGGGGGCAGGCCCCGGGACTAGCCTGGGCCTGGAGCTGCTGCACCTAGCCAGGCCAGGAAGGAAAGGACCCAGGGTTCTCCCAGATAGACAAGTATCTACTGTCCACCTGTGTGGCCCGTCCCAGGCAGTTCTCAGATGCTGGTCCAGAGCAAACCAGGACCCAAGTGGCAGGAAGGGGTACCCTCTCCCTACAGCATAGCTCCTAGCCTAGGAGTCCCCACTGTTAAGGGCCCCAGCTCTGTTGGCCTCATACCTTGCCTGGGGTATGAACTGAGTGTTCTTCCATTGAACGGAAGAGAAGCTTTGACCTTGCAAGCTCTAGAAGTCAGGCCTTCCAGTGTTGGCACGTCTGCTGGTGCCTGAAGTCTGAACTTAGGTCTGAGCTACGCTGTTGGTGAAAATCTCCCACTGCGGGCAGTGGGTGGCTGAAAAGAGGAGGTCTTTTCCTTCAGCTTGAGCCAGGGCAGGCTCTGGAGACTGCCAATCCATAGAATCTGCTGAAGAGGGGAAGTCGATCAGCGAGTTCTTCTGTGTGTCCCTTTAACTGTGAGTTGTGAGCACATCCCTTTCCTCTGGGTCCTGCTGATTCCTCTCTGCTTCCTCATGGTCCCAGCCCAGAGAGAGGAGGCTTCATGGTGGAGGAGGCCAGGGCTGGGGAGCTCTGACTTGGGAACTGGAGACAATTGAGCAGCAGAAAGGACTAGGAACCCCACTTCCCCCCAAACCCTCCCCCCACTCCCCATGCTCCCGTTCCAGAGGCAGCTGTGTGGATGACCTCATCCCGCAAACATGCTTTGTTCCTGAGAAAATGGAAAGTGTCTGAGGTTTGCTGGGGGGCTGGGTGTCTGCCCTAAGAGCTCACAGGGCTCCCCATGTCTTACTCCCCACCCAAGAGGGGCCTAACTAGGGAGAAACGATCCCCCGTGGTGCCTGCTACCTCGTCCTTCACTCCCCCCACCAACCTCTAAAGTATCAGAAAAGGTGGAGAGAAGTTTCTTCTCCAGGGTCAGGGGATGAGGCTCATGGTGGGATGGGTAGGCAAAGAATGTGGGGCTCTGCAGACACTGCAGGGGGTGGGGGATGCCTGGCAGGAGGTGGCAGGGGACACACTGTGCTCTCAGTCTGTCTCCAGTTCCCCTCTGTCTCCACAGGCATCACATTTTCCCTTTTTTCCCCTGTTGCTGGCAAAACCTGACATCTGGCCTTCTGTGCTGCCACAGCTGCTGCAGATGTTGCAGCCAAGCCTGTCCAGGATGGTGTGACCAGAGACAACAACAAGGGTGAAGAGGAATGAGGGCAGAGGGTCCAGCTCGGGGAAGCTTGACTATCCAGCTTGCAGGATTTCCTGCCACTTAAATAGGCTGAGCCTCTCAAGTTTTTGTTGCTTGGCTGATTGTCCTGGGAGGGGAGGCCAACCTCTCTCACCCGGCTTCCACCAGTCATCAGCCCATTATCCCTGTAGCATTCCACTGTTTCTGGATCAGGAGGGGGCCCAGAACAGCCCATTCTGCCCTCTAATCTCCCATTTCAGCCCAGGATCCTTTATCTGTACTCCTACGGTCCCTTCCTGGAAGTCTGAAGGTGAGAGTACTGGCTATAGGAGGTAGAATGAGTGACTGTCTTTCTCCTGCTCCTACCCTGGGGCATTAAGACACAGGGGCAGGAAGTGGGAGGCAGGGGCAGGAAGTGAGTCACCGACCCAGGAAAAGCCCCTTCCCCGCAGATCTGCTAGGCCCAAGATAAGAAAACAACTTCTGCTTCCTGATTTTTTTCCTGACCCCCCCTTCCTACCTCTAGAGTCGGATACAGAAATAAATATGCAAGACTCCTGGTTGCCCTTCCCATCCCCACCTGCTCTGATCTGGTATTTCCTGTGCCTATTCTCTTGTTCTTTTTTGAATTCAAAGATCTCTTGGCAAAGGCTAGGCTGGGCCTCCTCTGGGTGACCCCTACCCCACCTCATATTCCTAAACAGGGCTCATTTTCATCACTACCATGGGTGAGCCATTTGACTGTGCAAAATGCAGTGAGTCCCTGTATGGCCGCAAGTATATCCAGACAGACAGTGGCCCCTACTGTGTGCCGTGCTATGACAACACCTTCGCTAACACCTGTGCTGAGTGCCAGCAGCTTATTGGGCATGACTCAAGGGTAAGGACCAGTCCAAACAGGGCTGGGAGTGGGTGGAGGCTGGTGGGAGGGGGCAAAGGCCTGGGTGCCAGTACCACTCTGTGCTCCCTGTAGGAGCTCTTCTATGAGGATCGCCACTTCCATGAGGGCTGCTTCCGCTGCTGCCGCTGCCAGCGCTCCCTAGCTGATGAACCCTTCACCTGCCAGGACAATGAGCTGCTCTGCAATGACTGCTACTGCAGTGCCTTCTCTTCACAGTGCTCTGCCTGTGGGGAAACCGTCATGCCTGGTATGTCCCTGGGGGTTCATCCTATGGAGACTGGCATGCCCAGTATCTGTAGGGTCTTTGCAGGTGCCTAACACACACATGTGAGCTTGATGTGTAGAGATCCACATACATGGCATGTTCTTAGAAATTTAGTGCGTGCTATTGGGAGCTTAGTGAGTGTACATTGGGATTGGCCAGATCTACAAATGAAAGCCTGGCAGGTGCAGAAACTGACAAGCTTGGTGCATTTCTAAGAGCTTAGCATGTACTGGACTTTACGGTATACACTTGGGAACTTATCATGTATGGGCTGACATGCTTTATACATACTTGGGAGCTTAGCATGTGTAATGACCTGCATGTTAGGTACATGTAGGAGCAGACGGTATACTGAAACTGTTGTGCTTGGTATACTATGGCTTTGTATGGGAAGAGCTCAAAAAGAGACATTAAAGTTTGCAGGGACCTGCATGCCTAATAGACACGAGAACTTAGCACATGTGGACAGTGTCATGCCTAGAACATGAAAGAGCTTACCATGCACTGAACCTGTCATGCCTGGGGCATGACATTTGTGTAGGCAGAGATTTGCTTGTCTGGTATATGTGGGACCATGTGTATATGTTATCATTTCTGATGTATAAAGCTTAGCATGTACTGAGACAACATACCTATCATGTGGAGACTTGACATGTGTTAAGATAGTCCTGTCTGAGACATAAGGAAACAACATGTGCCAAAACCCTCTTGTCTGGTTTTGGGTTCCTAACACATGCTGAGCCATCTTACCGTATCCATTGTTTGGGGAGAGGTTAGCATGTACAGTATACATGGTGGGGGTCTTGCTGCATGTGCATGGACACCATCCTGCTCAGTCTATGGGAGCAGTAGGAACAATCCCGGGGCGGGAAGCAGAGTGGCCTTTAGGTACTTGGGACACAGCTTCTGAGTGGGTCTCCTGTTCCCCACAGGGTCCCGGAAGCTAGAATATGGAGGCCAGACATGGCATGAGCAGTGCTTCCTGTGCAGCGGTTGTGAGCAGCCGCTGGGCTCCCGCTCCTTTGTGCCTGACAAAGGTGCTCACTACTGCGTGCCCTGCTATGAGAACAAGTTTGCTCCTCGCTGTGCCCGCTGCAGCAAGGTGGGGGCCAGGTCAGCGGGATAGGGGTAAGGCCTGTCGTGCGGTGGGAATCCTGCTGATGGGTTCTGCCCGCACAGACGCTGACCCAGGGTGGAGTGACATACCGTGATCAGCCCTGGCATCGAGAATGCTTGGTCTGCACTGGGTGTGAGACACCCCTGGCAGGGCAGCAGTTCACCTCTCGGGATGACGATCCCTACTGCGTGGCCTGTTTTGGAGAACTCTTTGCACCTAAGTGCAGCAGCTGCAAGCGCCCTATCACAGGTGGGACAGGTGGGTAGAGTGCAGGCCAGGGTATGGATATGGTATTGGGTGAGGGGCACAGCTGCCCCTAGACCTACAGAGCTAACTTCCAGCCTCCCTCTAGGACTTGGTGGAGGCAAGTACGTGTCCTTTGAAGATCGGCACTGGCACCACAGCTGCTTCTCCTGTGCGCGCTGTTCCACCTCCCTGGTGGGCCAAGGCTTTGTGCCAGAAGGAGACCAAGTGTTGTGCCAGAGCTGCAGCCAGGCAGCGCCCTGAGCTAGAGCTCCTGGCCTGGGCATTCCCAAACCAGGACTCCAGGACTATGGCTCCTTTTCTGAACCACCTCTATAACGCAGCCCCTCCCCAGAATGGGGTTCCCCCTGAGCTCCAGGATTGTCTCCTTACTCCAGCATACCCCAGCTGGTACTCCCTCACCCAAGCCCCCAACCTGGACTTTTAAGAAGCATCCATAATTCAGGCTCCCACTCCAACTGTAAAACCCAGCCCTCATCCCTACAGTGTGGATTCCCATACCAAGTTTCCTTTTCCAATCAGGATCTAGACCACAGCCCTCCAAGTGATTTAGGGGACTTCGGTCCCCTAAATCTAGGCCTCTCTGCGTAGATTATTTAGGTCTCCTGTGGGTGCCTGAGAAGTCCTCACAGTACTCAGGCTTGGCCCCACCCCCTACCCCCAGGGCTGGAGCTGTTCCTGCGGTAAATCAGGGGTCTCACTGGTTAAAGGGTCTTAAGGTACAGTATGCTGCCCAGTTCGTGTCCATCAAGCATCTTTTATTGTATTTCAGCTCCATTTTGCTCAGACATGGGCAGAGCGGGGGATTGGCTCACTCCCCCCTTCCAGATTCTGCAATAAAGCAGTATGAGGAAGCAAAGGTCTGCGTGTATTTGTGGGGGAGGAGGGATGGAGGACGAGGGCTCTTCCAGTCCTGAGGAGCCGGTAAGGTGGGCGGGACTTGGGGTAGGAAGTCTCCAGGAAGGGGATCTCTGCTTGCCCCCTGCCCGGCCAGCCGCCGCAGTCCCTCTTAAGCCTGGCCTGCTTTCTCCGCCCCGGCAGAGGGCTTTTCCTCGAAGGGGACAAGGGAGGGACCAGGGGAGGTCCCAGACGCTAGCCGATGGCAGGGGGTTCTTTCTTTGTCTAGTACACATCGCCCCCTCTCCTAATAGCCCAGCCCAAATCCCGCAGTGGGAACACTCGGGCCTGCTCCCGAGTCAGGCCCAGACCCTCAGCCCCCTTCCCCCACTTCCCAAGGAACCGCGGGGGCGGCCCGGGATTCGCTCGCGGCCACACGTTTTTTGCCAAAAAAGGCAAGGATGCAGCTGCACGCGCCGCGGGAACATCTGGATCCGATTCCCAGCATGAATGGGTCATGGCCCCGCCCCCATGATTCAAGAGCGGGGGCGGGAACGAGCCGGGGGGCTGTCCCGCGAAGTGGGGAGACAGGGCGGAGCACTGCTCCCGGGCTTGGCGTGCGGAGGCCCTGCTCCTTTCCCGCGGGCTGCGGGCTGGCTGTCCTGGGCAGGTACGTGTGTCCCGGATCACCAGGCAACCTCTCCGGTGGTGACCCGGGCGCCTGTGAACGAGGCCAGGAAGAAACCACCAGATGCTTTGTATTTTGAAAAATCGCTGTCAACCTCCTCCAATCTTGGGATACGCATTGTTACCTCCGTTTCACAGAGATGGGGACTCCCGTAGTCAGTGCCCGGAGTTACACAGGTAGTCACTGGCACGTCCTGGGTTTCTAATCCGCTTTAGGCTGCCTCCTGGGCCCCATTTCTGAGGTCGTGACTGGCTTTCCCAGCAAACCTTTATGAACACGCAACACGTGTGTTGATAATTATACGGTTGCATTTTTGTTTCTCCCACAGGTCTGAGGACTGGGCTCACGTGCCTGGCTTGCTCACTCCTCCTCAGCCCCCGGCACTTACTACATGTTCAGTAAATACTTGTTGAGGAAGAGCAGTCCAAGCATAGAAAACAGCTGGTGCAAAGCGTGGAAGCATATGGTACTTTGGGGAAGCAACAAGCAATTGCCTTTGGAGGAAGCTCCAAGAAAGTAAAATGGCAGGGCATGCTGGCCCAGGTCTGGAAAAGCCAATCGCCAAGTTAAACAGACCTCACCCAGCTGGTAAAGCAGCCAATGGAAATTCTAAGCAGGAGCAGGAGAAGGTCTGGGTTTTAGGGAGATCACTGTGTCTGTGCTTGAATAATAGAGGATTGAGGGGTAAAATGAGCAGGCTGGCGCAGGTGGGGCGGTAATCCAGGCGAGGTGTCCTGAGGCAGGTAGCAGCAACTGGAGGAGAAAAGATTTGGTGTCTGATTTGAGGGAGTATAGATGGAGAAGCATCTAGGGAAAGGTCTGAGACTGACAAAAGGATGTTGCTCAGGTGCTCTAACTACCCAAATAAAGGAAAGATAGATGCAGGTTCAGTACTGTGTTTCATTTATTTCCATATAAACATTTTCTAGATTTAACATTTCAAACTCAATTATTTATTTTATTTTTAGTGCAGGGGACCAAATCCTCACTCATATTAGGCAAGGTCCTGGCAAATACTAAGCAAGTGATCTCCCACGGGGCTATATCCTCAGACCGTCCAATTTAAAGTGGAAAAAGCAACACGTGTATGTTAGAAAATAAATTTTTTAAAAAACTTCATGCGGTAATTTGGGTGTGTACAAAGAAAAGTCTTTCCATGCCAGACCCTCAGAAACAGCTACCGTTTACTGTGAATTGGATAGATATCCTTACCCAAATAATCAAACATCTATTTTTACACTGTTACGTATCTAACTTTTTTCATTTTCTGTGGTCATCTTTCCATGAGTTCATGAAGTTTTTTTTAAACAGCTTTATTGAGATATAATTTACATACCAAAAGCTTCATACATTTTAAGTGTATAATTCAATTAATTTTAGAAAATTTAACAAAGCTGCATATCCATATTACTAAAATCCAATTTTAGAACATT
>PVJX010030029.1:10806-22527 GCA_004027295.1 Dolichotis patagonum
CCCCATTTTACTGAAAAAGACAAGGTCCAGAGAAGGGAAAAAATGTTATCAAACTGGAAACTACAGACTCAAGTTTCGGTTTCCCAACTCATATGTATTCTTTAACTATTCATGCCACACGTGTCCCTGATCGAGGAGTGGTCCACACAGTGTTCTTAGTCGCCTAGCTGCCGCCAGGATATCTCAGGAAGTCAGCGGTCACTAGTTTGCAGGTTCCCAGATTTTTGTGTACCTCTTAAGAGGTATCTGAGAGCCACTGGGTATCACGCCTCTACTCCTCCGACCAGCAGGGGGCACTCTTGCCGTCTCGGTAGCACAGATCGGCTCTTCTTGTGGTGCTCATTTTTCCTGGCGTCCCCGAGGCACTTCCGGCGCTTGCGGAACTTTGGTGCAGCCGGATACGAAGCGAGTGAACGCGGGCACTCAAGGCGGTAGAAGCTGCTTCCGGTTGTGTCCGTGGCCTGAGTTGTGCCGTCGCGAAGGGACTATGGAGACAATTCTAGAGCAGCAGCGGCGGTACCATGAGGAGAAGGAACGGCTCATGGACGTAATGGCCAAAGAGATGCTCACTAAGAAGTCCACAGTGAGTGGGGCGTGGGCAGGAGCAACACCATAGGCTGGACCCCCGGCCCGTGTTTAACCGCTGAGAGCCTTCTTTGGCCTCAGACCCTCCCCTCCCCGCATCCCGCGCCGCTTCGCCTCTGCGCGGGGCTCCCTGTAGGCTCTGGCTTTGGTAAGGTCCACCCGGGGCGCAGCACCCCAGAGGATCCTCTGCTTCAGCCGCTAGGATTTCGGCCGTAAAGCACCGCCCCGGGGCGGCCTTTTCAACTGCTGAACTCTTAACAGTCTGTGTCACTGTTTGCCTTTCTTTAGCTCCGGGACCAGATTAATTCCGACCACCGCACTCGGGCCATGCAAGATGTGAGTGCCTGCCCCGCTGTCCTGCTTCAGTGTGGGTTGGGACGGGCGGAAAAACAGAGCAGGTGGGGTTTCATCGGGGTTTCATCCTATAATCCCAGCACTCGGGAGGCTGAGGCAGGAGGTTTGTTGCAAGTTAGAGACCAGCCTGTGCTACAAAGTGAGCTCAAGGCCAGCTTACCAAAATCCTCAGAATCCTGCAATGCCAGGTCCAACGGGTTGTCAATTGGATGATGGTTCTTGTGCTGTGAAGGTCATGTATTAGATTTGTTGAGCAATTTTTGTCCTCTTCAATTTGCTTGTTCCATAGTCTTCCTATAGCATTAATATTCATATATGTTTCCCACATCACATCTCTGTAGAGTTTCCTTTGGCACGAATTCAGCAAATCCCACTCTGCCTTGGTGAAGTTCACAGCTACATCCTTAAAGGTCACTGTCTCCATTATGTGACTCGAGGGTGTCGGAGGATCCTTTACAGCCCACAGGAGGAAGTCACAGAAATTAGAAGTCTTGTCAGCTGCAGGGTATCAAATCCCTGAGCGTTTCTTAATGGCACTGGGGTTAAAACCCAGGACCTTTTATGTACATACTGCATCACTGAGCTACATCCCAAGCTGAGAAAGCATGGGAGCTTATAAGGCCATAACTCAAAATTTCCCTGGGCTTTGACTAGAGAAGCTTTTTTGGTTTTTGGTTTGCAGTAGTTGTACAAATCACTTCATTTTAATTGGTTTGTTTTTGCCTTTCAGCGGTACATGGAGGTCAGTGGGAACCTGAGGGATTTGTATGACGATAAGGATGGGTAAGTGACAGTTTTAGCCAGTCTAGAAGTTAGTGCTTCTGAGAGCCATGATTAAAGGACTGAGTTTGTGTTCTATCTTGTTTGGATTTTTCCTGAACTTGTAGGTTACGAAAGGAGGAGCTCAATGCCATTTCAGGACCAAATGAATTTGCTGAATTCTATAATAGACTCAAGCAAATAAAGGAATTCCACCGGAAGCACCCAAATGAGGTATGGTATTTTCTCCATAAATAAACAATTTAAAAAAAAATTTTTTTTTTTGGTCTTTTTTGAGACAGGGTCTCGCTATGCAGTTCAGGCTGGCCTTGAGCTCACTTCATAGCCCAGGCTGGTCTTAAACTCACAACGATCCATGTGCCTCAGCCTCCCAAATGCTGGGATTGCAGGCATGAGCCACCCTACCTGGCTCAATAAATAAATTTTTTGATTGAAGGGGGAAAAGTGTTTTTTAGAGGAGGATGCATTTTCTCCAAACCTACCCAAATAGCATTCTACAGGAAAGATACAAAGAAAAGATGTGCCATTCAGATGTCCCTTCAAAAAAGAACCCGCCAAGCTGATCGTGGTATTGTATGCCTGTAATCCCAGCACTCAGAAGGCTGAGGAAGGAGCATTACCATGAGTTCAAGGCTAGCCTGGGCTACATAGTGAATTTGCAGGCAGCCTGGGCTACATAGCAAGACCAAAAATGCACAATAAAAGAGAACAGCCGGTGATTTAGCTCAGCGGCATGAACGCCTGCCTGACAAGCATAAAGTTGTTTGATCCTTATATATATCTTTACATGTGTCCAAAAATGAATAAATAAAAGAGAACATTCCATTTAGCTCCAGTGAAAATAGTTGATAACCTACAGTTAACAGTGTGTTGGGGATCCACATCAGCTTTTAAGCTGCCCTCTTTGACAGCCCCGTACCATGGTAGAGGTACTAAGGACTGGTTCTTTACACCCAACACAAAATTCTTTTGATGAGTAATCTCTGCTTTAGAGCTCCCCTTTGAGTTATTCACAAATTTGTCCAGTCTGCATCATTATCTGGGTTCTCCCCTTGCAATCTTGTCTTTTCCATTTTGTTTTCCTCAGAAATTACCATCTTCCATTGCTCCCCCGGATGAGTTGAATGTGCAACAAAGTTTGGGAACCACTGTGTAGAAAAAAGTTTGTCAAAGTGGTTACCTGCTAGGTATGCTGGCACATGACTATTCTCAGCAGTCTGGGAGGCTGAGGCAGGAGGGTCACAGCTTTGAGCCCAATCTGGGTAATTTAGCAGCTTAGACCCTGTCTCAGAATTTTAAAGAGGGCTGGGGGTATAGTTGAGTGCAAAGGCACTGTGTTCAGTATCCAGTATTGTAAAAAATAAAAAATTTTTAAAAGTACAGTTAACATATTTTCAAGGGAGTTATAGTAGTGGGGAACTTTTCATGTTCTGAGCATATAATACTTTAGCAGTTTTTAGTCAGTATAGTACAAGAGAAGAATAGTGGGGCTTTTTGTGAAAAATCAAGGCCACATGAAGTGTTAAAAATCCAACTTTCGAGCTGGGCAGGGTGGTGCATGCCTGTAATCCCAGTTGGGAGGCTGAGGCAGGAGGATCATTGCAAGTTAGTCATGAGCTACAATGTCAGTTCAAGGCCAGCCTGAACTCCATAGTGAGACGCTGTCTCAAAAAGACCCCCCCCAAAAAAGTCCACTTTCTTTTTTTTTTTTTTTTTTTTTTTTGGTACCGGGGATCGAACTCATGACCTCTCGCTTGCCAGGCAGGTGCTTAAGCCACTGAGCTAAATCCCCAGCCCAAAAAGTCCACTTTCTTTTCTTTCTTTTTTTTTTTTCCCTCTTGTACTAGGGATTGAACTCATGACTTCGTGCTTGCCAGACGTGCTTGCCAGAGAGGTGCTTATACCACTGAGCTAATCCCCAGCCCAAAAGTCTAACTTTCTTATATCTCATTCTTGTGACAGTGAGACTTTTAGAGTGACAAATTACCTGAGCTTTTCTCTTCCTTCAGATTTGTGTGCCAATGTCTGTAGAATTTGAGGAGCTCCTGAAAGCTCGAGAGAATCCGAGTGAAGAGGCACAAAGTAAGTAGGTTTAGTATTTGTCTCTAACACTAGCAAAATGCAGGTTAATGACAGCTCAGGTTTGCCTACAGAGTCTCAGAGAAATTTATACTGAAGTTTTCATACTAGTTTTCTTTTTCTGGTTTCTGGAATAAATACCATCCTAAATTGGCCTTGTGTAAAATGTTCCATTTGTGCTATCCTCACTCAAATTCATTGGCTTAGAAAGCTGATGTCTGTTTACTTGGTGAGCTTAGGGAAGACATTTGGGTGAAGGTCTGCCTTGTGCAACTTGGATCCATTTGCAAAGGCAAGTCTTAAGAGAGTGGTCTGTAGTGTCTGAATCACTGACTGATGTGTCTGATTCCTTCAGACTTGGTGGAATTCACAGATGAAGAGGGATACGGCCGTTACCTCGATCTCCATGACTGTTACCTCAAGTACATTAACCTGAAGGCGTCTGAGGTGAGGCCTGAAAGAGGGGAGAGGCTGTGATTCTAGGGGCCAAGTCAGGATACTGGGCTGGTACTACCAGGCATAAAGCATTTAGCGTCTTCCTTGTGTTTTATAACTATTGTGTAAGTATTAAAGAGAATTGACAAGCTTTCTTGGAATGAGATGGCATTCAGAATGACAATCAGCTATCTACAGTACTGCAACAAGCATTTTATTAATAAATTTTATTATTTTATTAGTAAAAGTATACTTTGCTTTTATAAAAATAAAAATTTTTGTAAAGCCGACAAAATACCACACTCCTGTGTTAGGCACACACAGTACTAGTTGTATGAGAGATAGAACATGATTTCTGCCAGCAAAGGGCTACTTAATATCTTTTCAAAGAAAAGTTCCATTCTCTTCTGAATCCCCACACTTAGAACAGACATTCAATGAGTAGTTGTGATAAATGAATAAATGGAACCTTTAGGACCCTATATTAGGATGCCAGGCTAACCAAGAGCCTGCTATTTGACAAATACTTCTTTTAGTTTACTGTTCATTAAGTTGATCTTACATTGTAGAATTAGTTATGTGTCTGATGTTCTTCATGGTTCAGTGGACTTAATGTTTGCAGTTATTGTAGGAATTGAGTGAAGGGAAAGAAAAAACTAAGATGAGCTAGGCCTTGTTGTCTTTGTTAGAGAGTACTCAATTTTGATCTCACTTGGAAATTAGAGCACCTAATAGGCTCCCATCATTTCTTCTTTTCAGAAGCTGGATTATATCACATACCTGTCAATCTTTGACCAGTTATTTGACATTCCTAAAGAAAGGAAGAATGCGGAGTATAAGAGGTAGGCATTGCTAGCTTCCAGGTCTCTCCTGGATTTGATTAGAAGAAGATATGAAAGTTTGAGTGCAAAGTTGTGAATTTTGTTGTCTGATAAATATACATGAATGATTTCCAAGTTTACTGAAGGATAAGAATTTTGAGTGGTAGGGCTTTAAAGTATTCATATGGGGGGGAAGGGGGCATAAAAAGAATTAAGATGTGTTATGTACATGTGCTGATGCCCTATGATGAAATGATCATGTACTGCAAGCATGTACAAATAAAAATTAAAACAGAAAAAGTATTTAGCTGGGTGTGACGATACATGCTTGTAACTCCAGTAGTCTGAAGGCTGAGGCGGGAAGATCACCATGAGTTCAAGGCCATCCTGAATTACAGTGACACTGTCTCAAAAAAACCAAAGGAAAGAAAAAAGCATTTGGTTGGACATGGTGGTACATGCCTGTAATCCAAGCACTTGGGAAGCTGAGGCAGGAGGATCATTGCAAGTTCAAGACTAGCCTGGGCTACCGAGTGAGCTCAAGGCCAGCCTGAAGTGCATAATGAGACC
Organism: Dolichotis patagonum; assembly: GCA_004027295.1. Taxonomy (NCBI): domain Eukaryota; kingdom Metazoa; phylum Chordata; class Mammalia; order Rodentia; family Caviidae; genus Dolichotis; species Dolichotis patagonum. The sequence goes on from PVJX010030029.1 coordinate 16,431, forward strand.
CTGTCTCAAACAGACAAAAAAAAACAAAAAAACAAAAAACATTTGTAATACTATGGCTTTGGGCAAGGCTGACACTATGGTCACATCTTTGATCTCAAGCCCATACTCTTTGAACACCTCATGTAGTGATGGCAAACCTTTTAGAGACTCAGTGCCAGAACTGCAACCCAAAATCCATTTATTTATCCCAAAGTGCCAACACTGCAACTAAACCTGAATAGTGAGGTTTTAATTTAGAAAAAGCAACTCCTACATTAATATCGTTTGTTTTAAAAGAAAAACAACACGTGTGCTATAGGTTCACCACCACTGACATAAGGCCTCACAGACTAGACAAACAGTGTGCCACTGAGCTACATCCCCAAACTCTATATGTCCTTGATTTTGTCTAATTGTAAATAAAGGTTCCATTCAGGGAGCTGTCTTGAGAATTTAGTAGGAAAGAAGTTAGATCTTCTGTGGTTGTGGCTAAAGTAGGATGCCTAGATCGTTATCTTTGTGTTAATTATGTCCCTGATTAGTGATCCTGCTTTTTTGACTTCCTATGATTGTTAAGGGTCAGGGACATAGCTCAGCAGCACAGCTCCTGCCTGGCAAGTATGAGGCCCTGAGTTTGATTCTTGGTTTAAAAAAAAAAGGAAAAAAGAATAATTGTTGAGGCTGGCCATGGTGGTACGTGCCTGTAATCCCAGTACTCAGGAGGCTGAGGCAGGAGAATACCAATAGTTTGAGGCACACTATAAAGTAGGCCTCAACTTCCTCCCCCGCCCTCCAAAAAAAACGATCACTGAGCTGGGGTTGTTGCTCAGTAATAGAGCATTTGCCTAGCATACACACAGCCCTGGATGTGATCCTCAGCATCACAAAAAAAGGTAACGAGTATTACTTTTAAAACTAATATTACTAGAATTATAAGTATAGTTTATATGGCATAAAACTGTATCAAAGACAAAAGCCTTGGTAGCTTTGTCTGTATTGTGTTCCTCTATAGATACCTTGAAATGCTTCTTGAGTATCTTCAAGATTACACAGACAGAGTGAAGCCTCTTCAAGATCAGAATGAACTTTTTGGGAAGATACAGAACGAATTTGAGAAAAAATGGGAGAACGGTACCTTTCCTGGATGGCCGGTGAGCTTCAGTAGGAGTGAGGTGGAGGTCGTGCCAGGGAACTGAGCTGATTTAATAATGAGCCTCTGCTTCAGGACATCAGATGCTGATCCTGCAGCATTAGATCTGGCTAGGAGTGTTCCCTGCCAAGTGTGCTTAGTTGTCTTTGTGTGCTTTCAATGAGATTGGTCAGGACTCGTTTGCCATTGACTGGGCCTGGAATTTTCACCAGCATATCGTGACTGCTGTGTGTTCTTTTTTTTTTTTTTTTTTTTTTTTTTTTTTTTTTTTTTTTTTTTTTTTTTTTTTTTGCTATGTGTTCTTTCTGACCAAAAACTGACTAGATTATGTGGTAGAAATCTATGTATTGTTTCACTCCTGGGGATAAATTTTCTTGAACTTTCAGGGAGAAAATGGGTTATCTGTTTTCTTTGCTCCATTTCTTAGGAATTTGAATCTTATTCATAGATGCATATAAGGAAGGGGCCCACCCAACCAGCCCCTGGTAATTTAGATGGCTTCCTTACCATCATTGTAATAAACTTAGATCTTAATAAATGGTGTATTTTTCTTGCCAGAAAGAGACAAGCAGTGCCCTGACCCATGCTGGCGCCCATCTTGATCTGTCTGCATTTTCCTCCTGGGAGGTATGTTTTCTCAGCAGCAGTACTGGTCTCACCTACCCATGTTTCAGAGGGACCACTCACTTTCCTGTGTTTAATGCCATGGGACTATAACAGACATTTCCTAGGAACAGACATCCACAAGGTATCTTGAAAGGTCAAAAGAAAAAACATATCCAAGCCAGGCATGGTGTTGCACTGCTGTAATCCTGGCACTCTGGAGGACAAGGCAGGAGGACCACCAGCCTAAACTACACAACATGACCCCATCATAAAAAAAAAAAAAAAAAAAAACAAACTGGGAGTATAGTCCAATGCAAAGGCCTTGTGCTCAGTGTCTTAAATGGGGAGAGTCAGAAGGAATTTGAGGGAACACATATCTAACAACTCAAAGAAACAGGAAATAATTTTAACAATATTAAACCATAGTAGAAGTAATGGAACTCTATCAGTATGACAAAATCTCAATGACTGCAGTCATTCCTGTGGAGAGCATGAACTTACAGCTAGGTGATTGGGTGTGGGGTGTGTGGTCCTACCACAGCCTGGGAACTCTCACACTCTAGCCTGCAAGTACTTCCCCAAAGCTATTCCAGTTGATGTTGTAACTTGTTTCTCTTTTGCACAGGAGTTGGCCTCTCTGGGTCTAGACAGATTGAAATCAGCACTCTTAGCTTTAGGCCTGAAATGCGGAGGGTAAGAGACTAGTTTTTCCATCAGCGTGGTCCTGTTTGCTCTGTCTTTGCATGGTACTCTAAGGAACTTTCATTATACTTTTTTCTGTCACCATGTAATACAGAAATACATAAGCCTGTGTAGTAAATTTCATTCCAAAAATCCTATGCCTTTCCTGTCTCCTTAGCACCCTTGAAGAGCGAGCCCAGAGGCTGTTTAGCACCAAAGGGAAGTCCTTGGAATCGCTTGATACCTCCCTGTTTGCCAAAAATCCCAAATCCAAGGGCACTAAGAGGTGAGTGGCTGGGGTGGCACCCTGTTATGTTTTTAAAATTTTGTTCCCATGCAGAATTTCATCCAATGATTTTAGAGACTGTTTTATCACAAGTGTCCGTTTATTTTTATTATTTTATTTTATTTTGTGTTTTGGAACTGAGGATGGAACTCATGACCTCACACTTGCCAGGCAGGCGCTTATACCGCTGCGCTAAATCCCCAGCCCGCGAGTATCAGTTTACAAAGGTCCAGTCTGGTCTTTATCTCTGCTAATATCTGTGACTGTTCAAGGACAGTAATTCTCACAACCCTGGAAGTTGCTGTTAAACCTGATTTTTGCAAATAACTCAGAAAAGTTGCAGAATGTAACCACTGACTTATAGCTAGTAGCAGAATTAGGGTATCAGTCCAGGTCTGCCTGCCTACAAAGCTGCTGCTGTGTGTGTGTGTGTGTGTGTGTGTGTGTGTGTGTGTGTGAGAGAGAGAGAGAGAGAGACAGACAGACAGACAGACAGACAGAGACAGAGACAGAGACAGGGTCTCATTATGCAGTTTAGGCTGGTCTCAGGCTCACTTTATAGCCCAGGCTGGTCTCAAACTTGCAGTGATCCTCCTGCCTCAGCCTCCCCAGTGCTGGGATTACAGGCATTTGCCACCATGCCCTGCACCGGAACTTCATTTTTGTATACCACATTTCCTTTTTGGATCATAAAGACCAAAAAATAAATGATCTTGATAGGTCTTTTACACTATAGGTGTAATAATAGAGCAGTGGTAATGAACCTGTAGTACACATGTTACTGTGTTTTTCTTCTAAGACAAAGAATGTTAATGTATGAGTTTATTTTTCTAAACTAAACCCTCAATATTTAGGTTTAATTGCATTGTTGGCACTTTACAATAAGTGGATTTTGGGTTATAATTTCATTACACTTTTTCTGAGTTTGGGCACTCAATCTCTGAAACATTCACCATCACTGTTATAGAGGATGCCTCCATACATTTTAAGAAACAAGCTCACGACTTCTGTCTGTGAGTTGTAAGATGAACAGAGCATTTACTTTCATGGCATGATGTTTGTCATGTAGTTATTTTAAGTGTAGTCATATAAGAAAAACTCCCAGACTGAGGGAACAAAGCTTTGGGTTAAAGAAAGCACCCTTGAGTGATAAAATTTGTTTTTTCTACTCAGAGACACTGAGAGGAACAAAGACATTGCTTTCCTAGAAGCCCAGATCTATGAATATGTCGAGATTCTTGGGGTAAGTAACTAGGTCTGCTGGAGGCTGTAAATGCTGCAAAGTATGAGAGTAAGATACGAACTCAGAGTTTTGCTTTGCTTTGTTTTGCTTTGTTTTTTGTTCTGTTGTTCTGTTTTTTCAGGTTCAAAAGAAGAAAGGGTAGGTGATTTAACTAGTTCAGCACAAAATAAGGTTCTCTGGAGGTCCTTGGCCCTTCAGTAGGTTCTTGCTAGGCAATATTCCTAAGACAGCCCAGTTCCTATTATAAGGCCAGGCATAGTCTCCCCTATCAACACAGGATCCAGAATAGTGTAGGTTCTGCCTGAGCTAAGGCATATGCCAAGGGGAGTAGGGCACAGACAACACAAAGCAGGCATTCAAAAAGCAGTAAGAGAAGGACTGAAAAGACATTATTTATCGACAGAAAAGAGTAAGAAACTTTGTACAGAGCTAGCTGTGAACATTGTCTTAGAGGAAAGATACCTAGTCTACCCAAGAAGCATACCTCAGAAAAGAAGGGAGGAGTGGGAGGAACTCTGTTTCCCTCTCCAGGAAGAGAAGGTGGAGAAAGTGCAGCATGTGTCTAGATAAGATGAAGTGCCTCAGTCCTCTGATGGGTCTGCTCTGTCAGCTGTATTGGAGCCTTTCCCCATACAGGTGCTCATAGAGCCTCGCTGAGAAGTCATTTACACAGCTCAGTCAGTTGCCATGGACATGTTTGTTTGCCCTTATTTGAGGACCCACCTACATTGTTGCTGTGGGCCTAGTCACCTGTTGGGTCTCTTCTGGCTGCTTTTAGTGAAAAGGTAGCTGGCATTAGACATCAGGGAGACACATTCTCCGCAATAAACTTGGGCTGTGCTAGTGTGGGCAACAGTCTGGGTCACCGGTCCTCAGAAGATGGTAGGGAGGCCATTGGATCATGCCTTTGACCTGAGGTGTCCCTACTACTTTCTCCCTTCTTGGAGAGCATTTGGCTTTCCCTACCAGGAGGTGGCAGTACTGTAGGAATTCTGTGATAATCCAGTGTAATGGTTTCCAGTTGTTCTCATTATGTACTGATAAGATTGTTACTGTGCCTTCACCATTTATTAATATTCGTTGATTTTCAGAGTGCTTTCTTGGTATGTGTGAGGCAATGGGTTTTCACCCAGATCTTCAACACAGGCCAAAAAAAAAAAGATGTACCATTAGATGTGGCTTAATGAATAGATAAATTGAGCAGCAAAATAAAAACTAGGCTAGCATGGGTTGATTCAGGGGATGTTGTAAAGTGATCATTCCAGTGAGAACAGCAACACCAGAAAAAGACAAAATAAGTTTAAAAAACAGGTGGAAGAAATGAGTCTGTTCTTTGGTTTGTGATTATCTGCAGCCTCAGATGAATAATTAGGCAAGTGATCTAAAACCTTCAGTTTTCTTTGGTATCAGGTAGGGTATGCTGATGAGGAGTCCTAAAAGTAAAGGCATGCTGGGGATTTAGCTCAGCAGTATAAGTGCCTGCCTGGCGAGCGCAAGATCGTGAGTCGATCCCTGGTACCAGGATGGATGGATGGATAAATAAATAAATAAATAAATGGCAAGACTTTTCCTCTTTCTGCAGTAAAGACACTTACCCTTGGAAATGAGGTGTCAGTAAGGGTTACAGGAAATTTCACTTCTGGTTCTGTACTTCTTTCTCTGACTTTTTCATTTATGATCTGCCTTAGGAACAGCGACAGCTCACGCATGAAAATGTGCAGCGCAAGCAAGCCAGGACTGGAGAAGAGCGAGAAGAGGAGGAGGAAGAGCAGATCAGTGAGAGTGAAAGCGAAGATGAAGAGAATGAGATCATTTACAACCCCAAAAACCTGCCGCTGGGCTGGGATGGCAAAGTGAGTCACACACCAGCACTGTCTTCCCATTTCCCTTTACAGACACAGATTATAGACTGTAGTGAACTAATAACGTTTCTTATTTGGTTTCTTTTAGCCCATCCCCTACTGGCTGTATAAACTACATGGCCTAAATATCAACTACAATTGTGAGATTTGTGGAAACTACACCTACCGAGGGCCTAAGGCCTTCCAGCGGCACTTCGCTGTAAGGAATTCAGAGCCTTTTCTCTGGGGAATGGAAGTTGAAGTGTGAGATTTTTAGAGAAAAGGACAGGAGCAGGCTGTGGGAACCACTA
>PVJX010030030.1:0-22391 GCA_004027295.1 Dolichotis patagonum
CCAGCCTAACAATTTAGTTTCTTAATACACATAAAAATGCTTCCAACAGCACCTAGCACATAGTAAGAGGTCAATAGATGTGAATTTTATTTCATTATTATTATTATGACATTGATGCCAGTGGGTATATTTTTGATACTTAAATACCATCTATTTCATTGATTCATGGAACTGTTGGTTTGAGCATTTCAACTAGACACCTTCAGGAGGTGGTCTGGTGGGAGGAAGTTAGGCCACTGGGGACACACCCTTGAAGGGGAGGTCGGGGTCCTCTTCCTCTGTCTTTTAGCTTCCCAGCCATCACATGGCCCCATCATGATGTTTTGCCTTGTCACAGGCCCAAAGGTGACAGAGCCAACAGGGCAAACTGTGAAAAATATGGAACAGCCCAAATAAACATTTCTTCCTTATAATTTATTTTAGGTATTTTTAAACAGTAATGCAAAACTGGATAACACACTACCCAAATCCAGATGATAACAGTGTCCCTATAACTTCATAAATCAACTGACTTTAAAAATCAAGGAAAGAACCAAATACTTAAAAAAAAAAAAAAGACCTCTTAAAAATATTTCCACTTGCTGTCAACAACAAATCTCTGGGTCAGTTTCTATGCCTCAGTTTTACAAAAGAATACCTTTTGAAAGAATAAAACCATGTCTGTCATCATTTGAGAGGGAAGATTTGCTCACTGTGAGGCACTGTGAGGCCTTATTAAGCTGCATCTCACCTGGACTGCCTGGTGTCCCCTAGCTGTTCACCGATGGACGACTTTCTGAAATGAATTCGCTCAATACCCAGAGACTTGGGGGGAAGAATTCTTGGAGAATGGGGTACTGAACTTGGTCGCTGCCCAGCAGGACTGAAGGCGTCACTGGCTGAAAAAAATAAACAGATGGATGGATAAATAAATAAGTAAATTAATGCCTTACCAATATCTCAAAAAAGAAATTGGAGGGTTTGATAATATGTTCTTCCAAAGACAAGGTTTTACGACACATAGCTTTCCAGAAATTACATTTTACGTTTTACACTCTAGATAAAGACATTACTGAATACTCTTCCTGGGTTAAAAGGGACTTTTTTCAATTCAATAGGAAGGGACTCACGGCACATGTGTGTGTGTGTGTGTGTGTGTGTGTGTGTGTGTGTGTGAGAGAGAGAGAGAGAGAGAGAGAGAGAGAGAGAGAGAGCATCTTTTAAAATGTTAATTAAAGAAAATCCCTGAAGTGCCAAGGCCAAGAGTGAAAAGGCAGATCATTTCTGCCCTTAGGTTTGTGTGCTACAGCCTCATCCTGTCACCAAGAGTGAAGAAGCTAATTTATGCTGCATCACCCTATATGTAATTCTACCGCGGATATTTGCATTTGCAAAGAGCAGTGCCAAGCATGACCAAGCCTCTGCTCACAGGAAGAATTCTGAAACAGCAGAATTTTGTGCACCATAAAACTCAGGGGAAAGTAAAGCAGGGGTAGGGGGTTGGGGGTGGCAGCTTCCTGGAATTCTTTGAATCTCACCACATAGTTCACCGGCTTCGCTGAGTAAGCATCAAAGATTACAAAGAAATACTGAGTCACTTGATAACGAAACCCGTTCCCACATGAAACGGAACCTACCTGTGTAAAATGACAAAATGCCATGTAACCCAGTTTACAGAATGTGACTTTCTTTTGACAGAAAATAAAACAAATTCCAACCTCTCCTGAAAACAGTAATAATCAAAATCTACAGAATAGTTTCCTGGTTTTGATACTGGACTCCAAATACGTAAAATATCACCACTGGAAAAGTGAAGGATTCTGTGCTATTAGTATAGTCGTCTGTGAGTTTATAATTACTGTAAGAAGTGTTTTTTAAAAAAAGCTAGGCATGATGGCATATGCCTGTAATCCCAGTGCTATGAGACAAGAGGATCGAAAGTTCAAGCCCAGCCTGAGCAATGTAGCACCTGTCTCAAAAAAAAGGTCTGTGGATGCAGCTCAGTAAGAAGGCCCAGTGCTCAGCACCACACACACACACACACACACACACACAGTTACAGAGCCTTAAAATATCGCCGAGGGGCTTACTGATGCTGTGGTTTTCTGATTCCTTGAAGTGATGTGATTTGGATGGTTCTGTTCTTAACAGTGTTAAACTGAGTGGATGGTAAATTATACATCTCCTTTCCTAAACATTTTACATAAGTATAAGTTAGTTTATTCTGCTGTTCCCAAAAGAAAACCAAGTAGGCTATACTTCAAATATTGTCTTAGTATTTCAGAATACTTAAAATTTTTAAGCCGGAAGAGAAGTTAGCACTTACGATCATCATAGGTGGTGTCAGACAAGGAACTACTCTCCGATGGGATGATGTCTTCTGCGAATAAAAAGTATAAATGTGCATTTACACCGTTAGAGTAAGTTCAATGAAGCAATTTTCAATGGGGTGCATTTTATTTTCATTTAGATAAGTATAATTCATTACAGTACATTAAGAATAATAAACTGTTGCAAGGATTGACTCATTTACTGCTGCAGATAAAAACATCTTACGTATCGTACACACATTACCATGGATCACAGTGCTCCCTCAGTCCTTCAGATTGGCTCCAGGGCCCCTCCACCGATGTTCTCAAGTCCCTTATGTGAAATAGCATCATGTTTGCACATTCCTGTCTACTTTAAATAGTTCAGCATGACTTGTAACATCCAATCCGATGGAAATGGTGTCTAACTAGTTGTTATGTTGGGTGTTCAGGGAACAATGGAAAAAGAGTCTGATGAGGCAAACGCCCCAAATATTTTTGACCTGAGATTGGTTAAATCTGTCGACGTGAAAGGCAAGGATAAAGAGCGCTGACTGTATCCTTAAAATGGAAGAGACAGCCCAGGAGTTTGGGTTTTAAAACAGTTTGCAGTGTGCCCTCTACACTGAAGGAAAACTTTGCCCTCTATATTTTTAGCACTTACAGCCAACAAACTGGAATGAAAAATGATGCCATTTTTGTTGGAACGTGAAATGTTACATGAAACCCACTTGGAGCCTTGTTTGAGAATCAACTGTGAGTCCTGCTTATTTTTGACCGCTCCTGGAGAAAAGGGCCTGAAGTTAATAGCAGGTACTCACTTTGTGCTGTCTAAGCCTTCCAGTGAGACCAGGCTTTTTCAGTCCTGGCACCACTGGCCCTTGGGAATGGATAATTCTTTGTGCTGGGCAGCTGTCTTACGCACTGTAGGATCAACAGTAACCCCATCCTCAGTGTTTACAATCCAAAATGCCTGCAAATATTGTCAGATATTTCTGAACAATAAAACTGCCCCTAGTTAAGAACCACAGAATAGGAAGACCTGGGTTTAAACATTGGTTTTAGACAGGCGTCATATTGTACACTCCTAGTCTCAGCTACTTAGGAGGCTGAAGCAGGAGGATTCCAAGTTCAAGTCCAGCCTGGGCAACTTAGTGACACCTTGACTCAAAATAAATACCAGAAAGGGCTTGAAATGTAACTCAGTGGTAAAGCATTTGCCTAGTATGTGCAAGGGCTGAGAGGTGCAGAAAGTGTTGGGGGTGGGGAGTGCAAGCTCTTGTTTTTGCCGTTTATTGGCTGTGAGACTGCAAATTTCTTCACTTAAGCATCATTTGGCTCAGCTTGAAAATGGGGCTTACAACAGCACCTATCAGAGAGTGCAGAGGCGAATCATTAAATGAAATAATAATGTGAAGAGCCTGGCCCACCTGCTGGCACATGAAAGATGCTCAATAAATATTACTTATACCCTTACTTTTGTGGCTGATACTTACTGTTCTGGTTAGAAAGGACACTCGTAACGCTCTGAGCATTACTGGCTCCCGTTAAATGTTAAATAATGTACAGTATTTGGTAAAAAGGGGCATTTCAGATGTGTTGATAGGTTTTCACACATCATTCTGTACCCAGTACTGAGAGTCTTTGGCCAAAGATTCCAGGCAAACATGACACCCAGTGTAAGCTTCCTAGCCAGTGAGAAGGGACTCTCTCCTTCTGATCTCAAATGTTAATCTGCAGCAGGGCTGGGTGAACCATCTCTTCATTAGACACACAGTGGAGGCGGAAGGCAAGGTGCCATGTAGTCAGCTGTTGGGCACGCTTAAAAAATCTATCCAATATCTGCTCGCACACTGACACCATCTGCTATCCAAATGTCAGTCACTGAAAAGGAGCGAACTAGAATCTTGCAGTTTGAGGATGAATGAGCCATAACAAACGGCCATGAACGTTAAGTGTGCTGTTAATCACTCATCTCCGTAGGCTGAGAATAGAACCGTTGCCAGGGCCAGCTGGGGTGCACATTTAGGGCCAAAGCCACCCAAAATTCTCCAGCTGTAGTTGACTAACACTTGTGTGTTGATGACTGTACGTTCATTTTCCAAAAGCTGTATCTTAACTACAGATCCTATGTCCTAAACCTGAGTGTATTTTAAACCCAGTTACCATATTTCATCAAATCTAAGATGTGTAATTATTTTATGTTGCAGTAGCAAAAGGACTGCCAACTATGACTGTAACACACCACCCCATATAAGAATTATCTCAATTTCATAAATGTTAAAATGTGAACAAAAAAATGAAGTTTTGAAATCAAAGAATGTAACTATATTTTAATCAATGATGAATGCCGAAAACCATGTCAATATACAGGTAAGACAAACTGCACTTAAATTCTCCCTAAATGAGATCTCTTGGCTTCCTTTTTTCCTGAATATAAAAATTATGGTTACATGATACTGAGAATCTGAAAATACAGAGGGGTATTAAGCAAATTAAGTTACTTAAACTTGACAGCTATTAGAGTTCGAAATATTTCTCAAAGTTGGATTGTACTGTGGTTCTGATGCTGTATTTCCACAGTCCATGTCATATCATGATCATTTCCTGATTTTTTTAAAAGTAGGAAAATTGATTGGAGAAAAGGAATATGCAATAGAAATGGGGTACTAGGGGATAGGAACACCTCAAGAGACAGGAAGGGTTCCAAATGGGTTGCCAAAGAGCCCACCTCTCAAAGGAAGTTTTATAGAGCAAAATCACGAGGCAAGTACAACATGGGTCAATATTATGATCAATAAGACTGCAAGTATAGTCCCTTAGGTAACATTGGTCTAATGGTAGCAAGGGTACATGAATGACATCATTAACCTTGGTCAATAATCAATAGCAAATCCTCGTTAGTCTTAGAAATCTTAGTCTTAGTAGGTTGGAGAGGATAACCCACCCCTAATAAGATAATGGGAAATCTCAGAAGGGTGGTACCATTAATCCCAGGTCTCTGTTCATTCCTTAGCAAAGTATGTAAAACTAGCCATTGTGACTTTAATCTTCAGATGCACCTCCAGCCACAGTCCTGATGCACTTTTGTCTCCTGCACTGACACCCTCGAGGGCCCAGCCCTGTCTGTCTGACTACCTACGACACTGCTACCTAACTTAGCTATCTATAATATTCCTATCCATATCTTAAACAGCTTCCTTAAATGACAGTAATTTTGAGCTTGTCCCTATCCACATGGAAGGATAAGTCTGTAGCCTTCTTTGTCTACCCAGGGATAAGCCCTTACAAAATTGCATGGTCTGCTGTGTTAAAAACCTTCACAAGGGGCTGGGGATTTAGCTCAGTGGCATAAGTGCCCTGCTTTGCAAGTGCACGGTAGTGAGTTCAATCCCCGGTACCAAAACAAAACAAAACAAAACAAAAAAACCTTCATGAACTATGGCTCAGCTCTCTCAATATATTGCACTGATAGTATTTTTGGCAATGACTTCAACCCAGCTAAAGGTGAATCTGTCTTACTATGAACTATTATAGCTGTGAAAGTGCTTCCATCCTAAAAATTAAAGTAAACCAACAGTATAGTATTACAATAGAAACTGATAATTAAGTTTACATACTTAAAAGACTGAAGTTCCAAACCATTATTATCCTAAGAGACTTACTTTCATCCTTTTCTTTCTTCTGTCTTTCATCAAATGAGCAGGCTTAGAAATAGTACATACTATCATCACTAGTACAGACAATAGGACTCAAAAAAATCTTAACTCTTTTCTAACTTGGTAAAATACCTGTTGCTTTCTGGCTGGGTTTCTTTCCACATCGAATTCGGTATTCATTTATTGCATTTTCAATCTCCTGGAGCTTCCTCACTGCATCCATGTAATCTTGCTTTCGTTTTTTCTTCACAGTTTTGCAAAGGTCTGGCTCATTGGCAAGTTTCTTTGCAGCTTCAACCAGCTTTTGCTGTATTAGAAAATTGCTCTCCAGTTCTTGTAAAGCTGGATCCTGCATTTTTACAATGATAATGTTTTACGATCACTCTCTCAAGTACCGAAAACAAAATTTCTTGTGTATTCTTGAATTGGATGTTCTTTGAGACTCAAGTCTATTCTAATGCATCGGTATCTCAAACACCTTTCAAGAAGATTAGATGCTCTTTACCCATCTTAACTTGAGCTTCTCATTACCCCAATCTCTTCCTTTCTTAAGGAAGGAAATGATCTTCCATTCATGCAGTTCACTGGCTGCAGATCACAGTTTTCCAGGACAGATTCTTAAGACTTATGGGCATAGAACGTTATACTGATAAACACAGCATTCATTAGAGATAAATCTGGGTTTGATTCTCATTCTGGTAGTTCATGGTTACACGACACTGAATATACTAGTTAATTTTTTTAATGCTGCAGTTTTTTTATTTCTGAAAGGAAGACAGTACCTGTCTTGTAACAGGTGCTGAAGATGACCTGAGATGGCATATGTGCATTGCATCGCGAACAGCTAGGTACACAGGGGAGCACTCAGCCTTACAAAGCTCACTCTATGACTGGCAGACACAGCTATTGTCTTCTAAAACAAAGACAGCAACATTTCTTTCTTTTTGGTACCGGGGATTGAACTCATGACCTCACACTTGCCAGGCAGGCACTAAAGCCACTGAGCTAAATCCCCAGCCCGTTAGCAACATTTCTACAAGAATCTTGTATAAGCGTGCATTGGCAGATTGTCAAAATTTTTAACTAAGTTATATTAAATGGTACACATGTATTATGGCATTTAACACTCATCACATCCCTTGAAGGGAAGTTACACCCTTATTTCCATTTTACAGATGGAAAAAACTGAAACCTCATAAATGAGACTTCAGAGAAATTAAGCTATTTGCAAAAGGCTACTGAGTTGTAAGTAAAGGGATTAGGCTGATGTTCTTAATGCTTACAATCCTTATTGCTCAGCTTATAAACATTTAGGGTTCATTTAATGCTCTCTGTGATTTGGGGAGTACAGCTGGGTTCACGGAAAGGCTCAGCGCTGGTGCTCATACCTCTTCGCTTGGCAACAAATTGTCATCTAACTTGAACGCGGTCCCCACGCGCCTCCTGACCTGAGGCGGCTTCTCGCCGACATTCAGCGGATACTCCTTTGGCATTTTGCCTGTGAGCTCCTGTAAAACAGGACAGGGTCAAGAGCTCAGAACTGACCCAGGCCACAGCTGTCCAACACAAGCTGAAGAACCCCAGAAGGGAGGACACTCACAGCCTCACGCAAACAGATCTTCTTCAGCTCCTCCACCTTTTTAAGGAGCTTTTCTTGTAACACTTTCTCCTTCTTCTTGAGCTCCAGGATTTTCTCCCGCTTTTGCTCTTCACTGACTTCTGAGTCTTGAGAACCTGCCGTGGGGGAGGGGTGGGAGGTTTGCGCAAGGCACGTTTCCTTCCTTTAGGAAGGACAAAGGACTGGGAAGCTAAATGTGCTGTTAAACGCTAGTTTACCTCTTTTCTCCTTGTTTCTGAAATAATAAAAGGAAACTGGAGAATATGTTCTCATGCTTCTGGGCATCAAATAGAGGCTGGTAGGAAAATGAACTTTCCCTGGGCATTTTGGCTCAGCCATGTTGGAAGTGAGAATAAAACGCTTCACCCAGGGACAAATATCCTTTTTTGTAAGCTGGAGGGTAAGGAAGGCATTCCCTGAGACAGTCATTTGGGTAGGTAAGCAGGCAAGGCCAGGGAATGCTCCACACAGACAGAAGCTCATGCCTCGTCTTTCCAAAGCAACGGTGAGATTTAGATGGAGCAAATCATGAAATTTCTCACAAATTCTGAATTTCTAGAAGGGCTGAGGGGCAGCAGTTACATTTTGAGGTGTAATCATGTTTGTATAGCATTTCATACCATATGGATAATTAGTCAGTCAGATCAAGGAAAAACTATTCAAAGAAGAAGGTGACAGGATTTAAGGGGAAAAAATACCCAAGTCACCCTTAGGTGCTCCTTACCTTTGCATCTAATGTTGCTTATACAGCCTATTTATACTTTAACTTTCTTTATATTCTTTAATATTGTATTCAAAACTGTTGCATACAGTAGGTTTTGATATACTTTTTATTCTCAGATTAACAGGTTAAAATATATGTTTAAAATGACATGATGAAAAAAAAATATCGTTTGAACTTTTTCTAATGCTAGGATGTTACCTGAGGATATTAAGCTGCCGTTGCTGGCCATAATGAACTGACTTTTGGCTTCCAGCGTCACCAGTTTAGACACCCTTTGCATTCCTGTCTCTGTTAGATCCATTGCAATATCGTCTAAACTCCTGGCTGAAGGAATTTTTGCCTGTGATGCAAACAGTATTGAAATGGAATCAATGCGATTAAACACACTTTACATTAATGACATGATTAATATTCAACTGACATTCCAGAAAAAAAAACCATGAGATTTAAACTTTGTATCTAAAATGTTTTCATAATTAAACAAAACTCTCATGGCATGATTTAGTCCCTAACTTTAAAATGTCACTGATGTATATACATATGCATGCCAATCTTATAACTTTTAAATCAGCTATATATACATTGGTTATCTTTTAAATGCACGAAAAAGCAAACCAGTTGGTAGTAAAGTTAAAAAAAAACTCAAAGAACAAAAATCTATGTGCTTGCATGTTTTCTGAAAAAGCTTATCTTCTAAAAGATAAAGCAAAAGATGGCCCAGAGTTTGCTGGGGTTGCAATGCTTCCAGTGACTTACTTTGCTCTGCTTCCGGTCCAGGTAAAACTGGTGCTGGCTAATGGCCATTACCCAGATGGACTTGATGAGAGAAGAGTTTGCATACCAGGTTTGCACAAAGAGGCCGCTTTGCCCAAAGGTTCTTCTAGACACTGAAATCCTGAAAGATTATGGAAAATACATTCCTTGCCTCTTTGCCCAGCCCCACACAAAATGTACCCATGAGCAATGTGGTAACAAAGCACCCTTTTCCTGCCTTTCTGTTGTACATGCTTAGGCTGATGGGGGCTGAATTTCCGATTTTATTTTTTTATGACGAAACTACTCAGACCTATGTAATCTCTTTTTGTACAAACTAGCACATTAAAAAACATTACCCACACACTCAAACGCAGATGAAGAATTAGTCAAGCAAAAAGCTGTATAAAACCATTTACTAGTTAGAAATCATAAAAGTGTGTGACCACCTTAAGCAGAGAATAAGGCGATATTTAGAAATGGAGTGACCAGGACCTAAGGGATGAGCACCTGCCTCAAAATAAAGAAAGAGCATCTCAAGTCTAAGTAGATGTGGCCTGCACTGACATTATCCAGGATGAACATGATGATAGAGGCTGAAAAGACGCAAACCCCCACGTGGTCCAGAGGGTTACCTCTGCACCACAAAAAAAGAGAAGAGGAAGTATAGGGGAGGGAGGAAGCAGGAGAGCATGGAAGTGGGGGCAGTAGATGGAGGCAGACTCCTGTGGAGTGTGTGTGTGTGCATGTGTATGCGTATTCATGTGTGTGTGTTTGTAAGATACAGTGAGGGTATTAATGTTCTTTGTAAGAATCTGGCTTATCTCCTTGGGTCTTTTGTCACAGCTGTTTGCTCCCATCCCTCTGTCTTGCCCTCCAAACATCTATAAACGTTATCTGGGGACAGAAAAGTAACCCCTGGGGACGGATTAAGTTCTTTTAAGAGCTTGGAGATCTTACATCCTGAACTTCAGAGTTGTCTTGATAACCTAGCAACTGTTTTATTGTCTCTTTAAATGACCAAGAACACTGAAATTAAAATTGAGCAAAGGAGCCCACTGCGGTGGTTCAGGCCTACACTGCCAGCACTCTGGGAGGGTGAGGCAGGGAAGTCACAAGTTCAAGGCCAACTTGGGCCACTTAGACCCTGTTGCATAAAAAGGATGGGGTAGAGGAACTGCTCAGTGTGAAGGTCCTGAGTTCAATCCCCAGTCAGGAGAAAGAAAGAAAGAAAAAAGAAAAGAGAAAAGACTAAGAAAACATAAAGAGTGAAGATCTGAATAGATACTTCTCTAAAGAACTTAAAACAATGGCCAATAAACCCATGGACAAGGCTTGGTCATCACCAGTCTTGAGGGAGATGAAGATGAAAAAAACCAGGAGGAAACCACTTCACATCACTAGGATGGCTATAAAACACGCACACACACACACACACACACACACACACACACAGCAAGTACTAGTGAGGATGTGGGAACCTAGAACCACATTGCTGGCAAAAATGTCTTCTAGTGTTTTGGAAAAGTCTGGCAGTTCCCTTAAAAGTTAAAGACAGAGCTACTGTTCAACTCTGAAATTCCACTTCTAGGTTTGGTACAGACCCAAGAGAAATGAAAGCATATATTCACACAAAAACCCACATTCAAATGTTTATAGCAGCATTATTTGTAGGGTGACTGAGACCATGCACAGATCTCTGATCCTTACCTTCGTGGATCATGAACCTCAACAGCAAATTTTTTCTCACGAAAATATAAATTCTCCAGCTGCTTCCACTGGAATAACTAAAACATTAAAGAAATGAGAAAACCATATAGCTTTAATGACTATTATTTCTACTGTCTATAAATCAGCTTAATAATCAAATGATTTTAAGTTCCCATGAGGGATAAGGTTAAACCCAAAACATGATTCATCCTTATACAAATCTACTATAACCTGAAACCATTTTATTTCTTCTGCTGACAGTAATCTTTAACAACTAAACTTCACCAATAAATCTTCCTTGAACAATGAAATGAAGCATCACATGCATACAATATTTCCTCTGACTCAACTGTATAATAAGGAAATCTGCATAGATTCCAGTAAGCAGAAGCATTCTGCTCCAAGATGTTGATTTTGCGTTTAAATGGAAAATACTCAAAGGGATGTTGCAGTAAGATCAGAGATTAAATTTCAACGGCATGCAAAGTGAAAGTAAAAGAGAACCCCTGTCCCCCACGCAGAGGTGAGTATGTGAGACAGCGGTTTCTCACCTAGCAAAATTCCCCTAAATGTAACAGAAGTCAAGCACCAGGAATTAGGGGGTGAGAGGGGATGGGGTGAACACTTGAGCTGCTCTCTAGGTTTCTAAGCTAAAGCCTCCAGTTTGTGTAAAGAGATCCTGACCTCTGTATTCCCACTGCTGATACTCTGCTGCTAGACTCAATGTAGATTATCAGTTGATTGGGAGAAACAAACTTTACCAGAAATGTGCATTTGAAAGGCAAACAATTTGGTAAGAGAAGCCCATGCACAGAACTAAGCATGCTTTGCTGTAATTTCAGGGCTCCTTTCTTGTTCCCAAATCCTTACACTATGACCTCGCACTGGCCTGAGGTTTACAAAGCTCCCAGCGTGGACTTTGTAGTCAATGTCTCTTCTGTGTCCCCAGTGTTGATTGTTGATGATTAGGGAAAAAGGTCCCAGCACAGCAGTTTCATTTCATTTTTAAGTCTCAGGTTAGATTTTTAAATAATGTTCAAAGACTCTTAAAAGAACACTTTTAAATTGTATAACTAATAAGAACCCCTCAGCAGTACACAATCAGCAAAAGCATTTCCTAAAAGGAGAGGAACCAAGACTTCTCACAGACACGCAAAGCTCACAGAAAAGAACAGGGTAAGCTGAAGGTTCCTGTGCAGACAGATCCAGCCATGGCACAAAAGAGCTCAGTCGGGACCGCTGATGACCCAAGGGCCCAAGCTGAGTAAAACAAATCAGCGTACACTGAGAACACATCCCTCCACGGTTCAAGCATGTAGTGTCTGAACTATGACCCTCACCCAGTTCAAAGAGCAGTTAGCGAAAGTGTAAAGCTACATACCAATTTCCTACAATGTCTGTAGATTTGAGGCTTTCACTTCTTTAAATCCAGAAATTCCAAACATGGCACAGAAATGGGAGGGGGAAATCTCAGGGTTTTTTCCACCTCCCCCTCTCGCAGACAGCAGCTCTGGTGTGCTCTGAACCGAGTTTCATAAGACACTTAGGTGTAACTCAATTTCACAAACCAAGCCTCCCACGGCTGATACGCCACTGACATCAGCAACTCTGGCGAGTGACACCTCCCGGTCTACTCCTTCTCATGCAGGAGAAGACAGCAAAGTTCTCGCTGATAGATTTTCCCAGAAGACAGACTTTCCTCAAGAGGAGGTGGGGGAGGAGGGGCTCCCAGACAGTCTTCCTGGGGAAGTAAGTTACTTTGAATCCAGACACGAATTTCACTGCAGGCTGTTTTAGGGAAACCTTTTTACCCAGGTCTACTCACGGCTGCAGGAACAGGTTTCACAGGAAGAGTCAGAAGGCAGCTCAGCTGTGTTTTCCTTTGCAGCCATTCCCACACACATAAAAACCAGGGCTCCACTTGAAACCTGATCTCTGAAAGCTGCCACCTCCCCCTCTTATCACTTACAAATAGGAAATACTAGTACTTGGCTGCGTTCCACTTGCCCTGGTGCTGGGAGAAACCAGGCTCCGCCAGGCAAAGACCCCACTTAAAATTGAAGAGTTTTAACGTATTCAGAGAATTCGGAATAATCAGATGACAATCCAGATTGTGAATCTGAATTCACAAAAGAAGTTTTAGGCCTTTTAGGTTTCGAAGACACAGCCATTTGTTTCCCCACCTGAAATCTTAAAAGTTTACGCAAAATATGATTTCAGGTTTGTGCCAGTAGAAGACTGGACTAGAATAACCCAAACTGTATTCCGACACTGGTTATCTCTGGGGAGGGTGACAATGTCTATGAAGTGGGACAGAATATGTCAGCATCGCCATGAACGTCTTTTTTTATTAATAAAAATATGATGAAGCAAATACAACCCAGTAGTAGCAATGTCAGCTTCACCGTGGATCTGTACATATATTATTATTTTTTTGGTACTTGTCTGTATTTATTACTCAAAATTACAATAATGAATGTTTATATAAAATGAACATAAATTGGTCTATTTTCACCAGAGTGAGATTCCCCATCTCGAATTTGGGAGAGTCCTTTAATATTTCATATTGTTATCACTGTGATTTCTGTGTGTGTGTGTGTGTGTGTGTGTGTGTGTGTGTAGAGGGAAAGTACTGGGAATTGAACCCAAGGCCTTTACACTAAGATACATCCCCAAGCTTACTCTGAGACAGGGTCTCCCTAAATTGCCCAGGCTGGGCTGCAAGTTGTGATCCTCCAGTGTGAGCCTCCCAGAGTGCTGGGATTACAGGCATGCACCACCACCCTCGGCATTACTATTTTGATTTTAATCTACAGCTGCCTTTGCTACAAAAATCCCTCTAACTGTAGCAGCACTTGATCTAGCTGAATAAAGTTCTGAAATTGGCAACTTGTCTCCTAAAAGATCCTGGGGGTTTGAACACAACAGGCAAATGAAGAACATTCCCTTCCCTTCTGTTAGTGTTCAATTTAAAGGATAAATCAGAGGTCTTCTCAGGTCAAAAACATGTAGAGATTTCAGACCAAAGAAAAGAGAAAGAAAATTGGTTAAAGAAATAGCCACCAGGAAACCTGACTTGTGGAGGGCTCTGCATGGGAGAAACAGCCAGTCATACAACAAATACTCTAAATCACTGGGAAGATACAGAGAGTTGCAAAGAAAGAGAAGAGGAAAGAGATAAAGCACAAAGAGGAAAGAGACAAGGTACAAAGGAATGCACAAGGACGCAAAGTGCAATTCACATTTTCTATTATTTGGAGAACAGTTGGGGAGGGTAGGAATATTATAAGGGATGGGGTGGTCTAGAATATTTTACATATGCATGTGTGTATATACAAACACTTATAATTTTTCTATTAAAATAGAAAAAGAAATTTGTCCAAGTCAAAATTCCTACTTTTAAAAATAGAAATTTGTATATAGGGAGGAGAAGAGGGGCTGAACGGAGGGTATAGAAATGGGGGAAAAAAGAATCAAGACATACCATGTATAGGTACAAGTTCCCTATAATAAATGTGATCATTATGTATACCTAAAATGTACCAATAAATTTAATTTTAAAAATTCCTACTTTTTTTTTTCTGTCTGATGAGGATTAACCTTGATAGCATGGAACTATATCCCTGACCCTTTTTTATTTTGAGACAGGATCTCAATTGTCCAGGCCGTCTGCAAATTTAGTGATCCTCCTGCCTCAGCCTCACAAATTGCAAAAATTCCCTTTTAAAGATTGGAGAAAAAAAAAGAATTATTCACCTTGCAACAAAAGTTAAGAGTCTGAAACAGAAAAGTTTTCTCAAATGATCATTATAGAAGCATAACAATAATCACTTATTGTTTCTGTGGCATTCCTTAGGAGGTACGAGTTTGAGACGCTATCGCTGGTAGTGACAAAAAGAAACAGCTATAAGGCGAAAATGTATAAGGTCTTCCTGGTTTCTTCTCTACACCCATCTAGAACGCCTAGTTGTACTCTTTAGTATGAGAAAGAAGTAGATAGCAATGAATAGTAAGCCCCAATTTGGGATTCTTTGATATGGAAAAGTAAACAGACAAAATAGAAAAACATGAGCAATATAAATAATATTAACAAAGGGAAGATAAATTACAATAGAAAGTGAACATATCTTAAGGGTATTAATCATCCTGTCTTAAAAAATACCCCCAAATTTAAGACTGACAGAAAGCCAAGGGCAAATCAAACCCTATTTTGAAAATGAACTTAGGTAAAATATTGTAATCAGAAGAAATTCTCTTTTTCCTTAGATATAAGACTGATGTTTTTAGAAGAATTTGCCACACATTATTATACCTTATTAAATTAACTAGATGTGCTAGCTATTTAAGCCAGTTCACCAATACAATCAACTCACATGTTTTGATTTAAAAACTAGAAAAAAACCCCACTCCTCTCCTCACCCCCACTCTATTATTACAATAATTCTGGAACATTTAAGGTTACTGTCAAACCTAAGGGAATTTAAAGGAAAAAAAAAAACTATGAAGAAAAGCCAAGGAACTTTTGGGAAACAGTGTAACATTACTTCAGTTGCTTTCAGAATCCTTCCTTTTCAATCAACAGAATTTTTTAAGCACCTTGCCTAGTGAGGTCTTCTTCTTACTGTTGAATAATGAACAAGTTTTCTCTGGTGGGGCCCATGTGACCCAGCAGAACCACATCAGACTGTCTAGGTTTATGCTTGATTTCACTACTTATAGTTGTGCTTGTCTGGCAAGTTAATTTTCCTGAGCCTCCATTACCTCATCTATAAAATGGGCCAAGAAGACCCACCTCAGAGGTGGTCACACACATTCAGTGAGGTTCTGTTTGGAAACACTTGGCTCAGTTCCGGAATCAAAACGCATTCTCGTGAAGTGGGAGAGCTGATTGTGTTTGTGAGGAAGGACTTTGTCCATGTCTCTCACTTTAACACATAGAGGACAGTCATTGGAGAGCAGAAACAGGACTCGAAATGGCTAGCCGGAACCTCACATCTGTCTCTCCGCAGCTGAGTTATTTTGTTGACCTAGCTGTGTCACTCAGCCTGCCCATCCTGGGAGTTTCGGGCTCTGTACCAGCCCAGTACCGTGTATGTTGATTTCATTGGCGGTTTCCTGATACGCCCTGTAGGTAGGAAATCTGTTCCTTGTCCTTACACCTTGGAGGTCACAGATGAGGAGGGAGGGGTGAGGCCCAGGCACACCCCACAGGCCGATGCAGGTGGCAAGTGCCCCATCTGGAGTGTCGGGGCCAAAAGAAACGTGCCCCAGCAAGTACATAACACCCAGCAGTGTGCACCTGCCATGGGCAGAGGGGAACTCCCTGGGGCTGGGGAGACTCCTTGGACCTTGAATGACCCCAGGAAACCTCCGACAGAGAATCAAGCTGCTTTTAAATCTCAGAAAACTGAAAGTAGATGCTATCCACAATGTGACACTAAGCAAAGATAGGATGTCAGAGACTTGGATAGGAAAGACGATGTCACAGAGGCTTGGCTTTTAATTGCTTACGTTATTGGTTAATCATTTAACTGCAAATTCACCTGGAAATGACTAAATTTGGAATAGTCACATTCGTGGTACATTAAACAATGACTCACATGGGATGATCCCCTGCTATTATCTGAAACAAAACAAATCACATATTATTAACTTGTTCTGTTCTCATTTAGATAGGTTACACTTGATGACTATATTGTTAGTGCCTTCTTGGAGTACCACAACAATGAAATCTTGGAGGGCTAGGGGTTTTTATAAAGTCTAGCCAACCTATCCTCTTTCCAGCTATCCACCCTCTATCAAGTGCTCTGTGACTGAGATGAAGTCTCTTCCTTGAGCAGGGCACAGGCAGGCAGACGGGACAGTCACACAGTAACTGTGCACCGTTAGCAGCGGCAGTGCCGGCTGAGATATACTAAGTGCTCAGGTGCTGACAGTATTTCATACACTGACTTCTTGAGCGTTTCCAACAGCCAGAAGCAGAAGGTACACATGTAGCCCCATTCTGCAAAAGAGAAAACTGAGGCACACCAAGATTTAAATATATTGACCAAGGTCACATAGCCAAATAGGGGCTGACCTGCGGTTTACACACTGTTTCAGCCATGCTTCAAAAATCCACAGCACATCACTCTACTTTCCTTAGGAGGGCAGAGTGCTGTAAGGATGGGTATCTGTTATGCATGTTTTTAAAGAAAAGAAATGAAAAGAAAAGAAAGAAGGAAAAAATGAAGTTGGGTGTGGTGGGATTACACCTGTAATCCGAGGTCCCGAGAGACTGAGGCAAGAGGACTGCAAGTCCCAACCAGTCTGGGCAAACTAGTGACTTAGAGACCCTGTCTCAAGAGTTTTTAAAAAAAGGCCGGGGATGCGGCTCAGTGTGAGGCCCTGGGTGCAGTTCTTAGTACCATCACTGGCACCCCCCCCCAAAAAAAAAGGTAATGTCCAATTATACCTCAGGCAAAAAAGAAAGCTGGAATTAAGGCAGCCATTTGTGGGCTAGGACTTTTGAGTCCCTGCAATTTTAGTTGGACTTGTGGTTCTTACCTCATGAAGATTGTGCACCACTCCCAGCC
Source organism: Dolichotis patagonum (assembly GCA_004027295.1). Taxonomy (NCBI): domain Eukaryota; kingdom Metazoa; phylum Chordata; class Mammalia; order Rodentia; family Caviidae; genus Dolichotis; species Dolichotis patagonum. The sequence goes on from PVJX010030030.1 coordinate 17,328, forward strand.
CCTGCCAACCCCATGGCTGAGACATCTGGAGATGTCTAGAGACTTTTTGGTTACCGCCTGCAGGGGAGGGCGCTGCTGGCACATGGCAGCAATGTTGCTGAATACCCTACTGCACGCAGGGCAGCCCCCCAGAGCAGTGTCACTACTGCTGGCTGGGAGAAACCCTGTCGTAGAGGACAACATGTTGACAGTGTGCTTCTGCTCTGGCAGCTGGAATGTGTTAATAAATATGCTATAAAAATTTCCTCTAATACAATGAGGTTTGGAGTTCTATTTCTTTTGGCTAGGTAGCGCCTTCAGGAACAAACAGTTGTTCAGACTGCCTTCAGAGTACAACCATCACCTGCCAGAGGGACTCCCAGCAACTTATCTGTTAGAAGAGGGCCTGCTAGCAGCGTCAGCTGTGATGAACTAAAGTTTCATAATATATCCAAGCAGTCAGTACTCAGAAGGCGAAAATTACTTTTTCAGATGTGATCTTGTCTTATACATATAAAAATCACATCTTAAATACAAGGAGTAAAACACATTGAGTATTTGCCAAAAATAAAATTTAGATAAAAATTTTGAGTTTTAGGAAATGTGTAATGTAAAAATCTGGTGGTGGCTGGGTGTGGAAGTGTGTACCTAGGCAGACACTCCTCACTTAAAGACTGGGTTCTGTTCCTACAACTAGTTCCTTCAATGATTTGGCTGCTAAATGAAGAATTGTGCACAGTATACACATTACAATATTCAGAACAAAGAAATGGTCCAAGGAAACTCCAACTTGATGACTTTGCTTTTATTTGCATAACTCACATATGCAGTATCATAATATGTAATAGAACATAAAACTGCAGAACTGTATTGTACAGTACAATTAGAAAACCTTAACAGTACTATATAAATAAGGTAGTACAAAAAAAGACATTGAGACTCTGTAAACAAAATGTACAGAACTATACAAAAAAAAAGGTGGGGCCTAAGTCTGAGTGGCAGGTTGTAAAGCTAAACAGTGGTAAATATTAAGCACTTAAAAAGGAAAACTGTGGAAGGCTGAGGCAGAAAGATCACTGGAAGAGCCGGGTGTGGTTTTACACTCCTGTAATCCTAGCACTTGGGAGGCTGAAATTCGAGACCAGCCTGGGCTACAAAGTGAGCCCAAGGCCAGCCTGAACTGAATAGTAAGACCTTGTCTCAAAAAGATAAAAAGAAGAAGAAGGAGAAGGAGGAGGATCATTGGTTCTTACCTGGGCAATCTGGTAAGACCTAGTCTCAAACTAAAAAAGCAAATAGTACCACCAAAAACAAAACAAAACAAAACAAAACAAAACAAAAATACTGACCTCTACAAGAATTTCATTTCACCTGTTTCCTGTGGCCAAATCTCTGGCTTCCCAGGGTTGAGTTCAAGACTTCCTGCATCGGTGTGCTCGCCACGCATACGACACAACCACAGCTGACGCTGACGCGCACTCCTTAGAAGCACAGCGCTGTTTTGGAACTTCTAGCTGGTGTCTCTTAAGGGTTGGTATCTAGTCTGCTTACTAAATATTTTCAAGAAAACCACTAGTTTTGAATATATTTTTTCTTTCCAGATGGATTGCTGGGTCCCTGGGCAAGAACTAAGGTGAGGAAAATAAAGGACCAGCTCAGGGCCCTTACAAAAGCAATGTGCTCAGTAAATGTTTGTTCTTAGAAATGCGTAAAGTCACATACATTACACTCTACTGTTAGACACTTGTAAGGATGGATGAATTTGATATCTTTAGCTTATCACTAAAACTTTGCTACCATTAAAAAAAACCCTCAAACCTGTCAATCAGTGGTCACAAGTATACAATAAAGAAATCATCACTGTTGACACCTCTTCACAGAACAATTTGCCACCATTGCTAAGTGCTTCTCTCTGTGTGCAGACTAGCCGATTCTATTTGAAAGATGCTGTTTCATTTTTCTTCGTGTGCCAACAATTCAAGTACTTGGTAAAGGCCAAGATACATCAAGTAATAGTAGGACCCATGGCCACCCACAGCCAGCTGGCAGTTCTGTCTGTGTAGCACACCCTTTCCTCCTCCAAGTGCACCTTCTAGTCCCGAAGGAGCACTCGTTCTCTTCAAGCTTGGGTTGGCACGGCCTGCTCTTAAGTTTTCCCACATGCCCACCTCCTCAGAAGCACACCCTAGTCTTGGACCAGAGCAAACTACCACATTCTTCATGAGTGTATCACCCCTAAGACATCCTAGCTTAAATGTCGCCTTTCTCAGAGATGTCCCATCTTGTCTGCTGCCATCAGAGAAATTCAAAATTTAGGTCTTTTTTATTTACTTTTTTCTCACCAGGCAGCCCCGTAAAAGACTTCAAGGGACAAAAATACAGTGTGACAGAAAAGACTTATCTCCCCCCATGGCCTGTTTTATATTTCCATTTGGTAGCAGTACACCTGAAGCTATGGTCTGGGTCACAGCCATCCACCTACAGACAATACTTCCCAGTGTCCTTTGCAATTAAACCTTGTGACTTTACGAATGATTATGGAGCTTATTCTGAGTTCTCTGCATCTTCTTCACCAATATCCAACCCATTTTTGAAAGATTCTTGTCTTAGAACTGCTTAAAATACTAATTCTAATTGTAATTAACTATAGGCGGGAAAAAATACGAGACTAGTACACTTTCTATAAATTAGAATATCTTGTGGAGGGCAATACATCTACTCAGTGAAACAACTTTTCCAATGCACTGGGTGCTCACAGTACCCTGTGAAGTAGAGAGCAGTCAGAATTACTCGACTTAGAGGAGATAATGTAGGCCTAGAAAGGCTGTGATACCTTGGTCAGCCTGCTGATTAGTGGGAATTTAGAACTGGTTCTTATTTCGAATTCATGCTATAGGATTCAAGTTCTCCTCCCACTGACTCTGCAGGTTTTAATAATCAGATTGATTATTGGTGTGGCTGGAGCTTAATTATACCCTTTAGAAACAGGATGGACTGGTCTCTAGATGACATTTGGTAATTCACTTTTTTCTTGCACACTGTACTTTATTTTGTATTAATGTAAGAAGTGTGATTAGATAGCACATTTCTCTTCTTTTCCTACAGTTAACATCATCTAGAATTTAAAGAGTATGACAAACATCTTCTAATCAAAGTCCACGGTGATAGAGTAAGGACCAGTCAAAATGGTCAAGAGAGCCAAGCTTTACAAAACAAGCAAGGCAGTGCCTTAAAATAAAGGAACCCTGTATTTGGATGACAAGGGAACAGAATGGCTTTTTATGCTTCTTACTTAACTCATCTGGCTCTAGGCACCAGGGAATTCCAACAGTTAAAAAAAAAATCAGTTAACTGAAGGCTAAAAATCTTTTCCCACCCAAAAGGCCCTGAGGTGATGACATCTGTCACAAGTCTTTCTTAGCATGTTATAATGCAGAAAGATTCTAATCTTGAAAGGCATTTTATCCCAGGCTGCTCTACCAGGAGGCCTTGACTTGCATGTCGTCTCACTCTCCTGTCTGTCCCACGGGCTCTGGTTCTCCCAGGTGAGACGCTGCCAGAGGGACAGAAGTCAGTCACAGGCACATGCTAGTAATTCACTCCCGCTGACTTCTTTGTGAAAAAGAGCCATTTTCCTTCAGCGCTAAATGAACAATAAACATCTAGAAGAAACATGAGGTTCAGTTTTTCTAAGCAAAACTCCATCCATTTTTAAGTCCAAATGCCATCCCATGTGGAATGGGGTTGAGATCTGGTATGCTTAGAGTTTACAATACGAAGTTCATGCATGAAGGGAGAATTAAAAAATAAAACTGTGTTTTAATAACACAAATTTTTGAGATTTCTAAGTTGAGACTTAAACATTTTCACATGCAACACAACTTCAGGCATGATGGTAGATGAGTTGGGAGAAGTGCTTAAAATTCCTGAAAACGAGGACTTCCTCCTTCATTAGGACTATGGATTTTTGGCAAACTGGGGTCTTTCTCTAAGCAAACAGTAATCCAGAAATATTTCTCATACCCTCTTTTAATTGTTCTCTCTCTCTTACTACCAAGGAACAACTATGGTTACCTCATGATGACTATTTTTAAGGGGAGGTGCTAAATATAATCTTATTTCGTTCTAAAAACACCCTGTGGAGTAGGTAGTATTACCTTTGTGCAGATGAGGACACCAGTTTTAAAGAAAGACCAAACATCATGCCAAAGGTCACATGGCAGAGACACCAGGGGCAGGGTCTGGGATGCCTCCTAAACTCATGTCCTGGAATATTATACTACACTGGTGGAAAGCAAATTCATAGGCCCTGGACTTGGGTAAAAGTTATTCAGGCACAGAAAATGGTAAGATCTAGGCACAGTGATACATGCCCGAATCCCAGTACTCAGGAGGCTGGGGCAGGAGGATTGCTATTTCCAGGCCAGCCTGGGCTACATAGTGAGTTCAAGGCCAGCCTGAACTGCATAGCAAGATCATGACACATAAAACAAACAAACAAATGGACAAGCAAACAAACAAGGTATATGGAAGCAAAATTCACCATTAACTTTTACTGAAAGATAGAAGAAAGAAGGAAGAAGACAATGGCACAGAGTAAACACTTCATAATAGAATGAAAAAAGAGAAGGCAAGAAAGTAACAAGGAAGATGGCCTGTTTAGGGTCCTTTTTGAAGTGAGTGCCATGTCTTGAAAATGAAACAGGAAAGGAAGCCTCTGGAAGTTGAAACAAGGAAGTGACTTCTGACTCTCGTCTAGACTCTGAAATGAGCAAGCCAATCTGATAAGGGTCAGTGTGAAGCAATATTTACCAATTTCTATGAAGCTGTGAATACAAAACAGGCCTCTGAATCATGAGCCCAGGAGGAAATTAAGTTCAGTATTGGTTGTACAGATTCTGATTCACCATTATTTTAGGAGAAAGTCAGACTGTTTTTCTAGATGATTTTAATACTCTTGGAATCTTAATCTTATCAAGCTGTGTTAGCTGAGAAGCTTCTAATGAGTTGATAGGCAGGGTGTGATAAAATATGGTGAATGTCACATTTTAAAATGTATTACACCCAAAGACACAGTGCTATGAA
>PVJX010030031.1:0-22397 GCA_004027295.1 Dolichotis patagonum
GCTGGCTGTTGGTTTGTCATAGATGGCCCTTATTATATTGAGGTAAAGACCATCTATTCCAATTCTCTGTAAGGTTCTTATGAATGAGTGTTGGACCTTATCAAAAGCTTTTCTGCATCTATAGAGATGATTATGTGATTCTTACTTTTTGCTCTATTGATATGGTGGATTACATTTACTGATTTACGTATGTTGTACCGTCCCTGCATTCCTGGGATTAAATCCACTTGGTCATGGTGTGTAATCTTCATGATCATCTGCTACATCCTGTTTGCTAATATTTTACTGAGAATTTTTGTATCTATGTTCATGAGGGAGATTAACCTGTAGTCCTGTTATTTAGTTGGGTCTATCTCAGGTTTTTGTACTGGAGTGATATTTACTTCCAGGAATGACTTAGGAAGAATTGCTTCCCTTTCAATTTCATTGAAGAGTTTCAGGAGTGTCGGCATTAAGTCTTCTTTGTATTTCTCATAGAATTCCACAGTGAATCTTGGCCTAGGCTCTTCTTTGTTGGCAAGGACTTAATTACATTTTCAATTTCATTGATACAAATTCAGTGATTAAGCAGTTTTACAACTTCTTGACCCAGATTTGGTAGTTCATATGTTTCTAGGAATCTGTCCATTTCTGTGTTACCAAACCTATGAGAGTAGAGGTTTTTGAAATGGGTGTTGATGATCTTCTGTATTTCCACAGTGTCTGTAATGATTTCACCTTTTTCATTCCTTGTTACATGAATTTGAGTTTTGTCTTTCCTTTTTTAAATAAAGTTGGCGAGGAGCTTATCAATTTTATTTATTTTTTCAAAGAACCAATTTTTTGATTCATTGATTCTTTGTATTGTTTTCTTAATCTCTATTGCATTGATTTCTGCCTTGATCTTTATAATTTCCTATCTTCTTTTGGCTTTGGGCTTGGCTTGCTCTTCTTTTTCTTCTAGATATTTGAGATGTAGTATCAGGTTGTTTATTTGTGTTCATTCTGTTTTCCTGATGTGGCAACTCAGTGCAATAAATTTTCCTCTGATTATCACTTTCATTGCATCCCACAGATTCTGGTAAATTATATTGGTATTTTTGTTTGCTTGTAGATATTGTTTAATTTCTTTTTTAATTTGCTCTGTGACCCACTGATCGTTCAAGAGTGTATTATTCAATTTCCATGTGTTTGTGGGGGTTTTGCAGTTTCTTTTATCATTAATTTTTAGTTTCATGGTGCTATGATCTGATAACATGGATGGGATAATTTCAGTTCTTTTGCATTTACTTAAATATGTTCTGTGGGTTAGTATATGGTCTATTTTAGAGTATGTCCCATGTCCTGCTGAGAAGAATGTATATTCTGATGTTGCTGGATGGAAAACTCTATATACCTCTATCAAGTACATTTGTTCACAGGCGTGATTCAGTTCTGTTAATTCTTTGCTGATTTTCTGTCTAGTTGATCTGTCCCTTTGTTTCAAAGGCATGTTAAAATCTCCTGTTATAATTGTGTTATTGCTTAGTTGATTTTTCATTTCTGTTAATACTTGCTTTGTATAGCTGGGTTTTGTGAGATTTGGTGCATATATATTTAAGATTGTTATCTCTTACTCTTGAAGTTTTCCCCTAACTAGTATGTAGTGGCTTTCTTTATCTCTTTGGATTATTCTTGGTTTGAAGTTCACATTATCTGCAAACAAAATAGCTACCCTTGCTTTTTTTTTGGGTTCCTGTTGCATGAAGTATTGTTTTTCATCCTTTGACTTTCAATCTATTAGTTTCCTTTTGGGTTAGATGGGTTTCATGTAGACAGCATATTGTTGGATGTTGTTTCTTGATCCATTCTGCCAGTCTATTTCTTTTGATTGGTGAATTAAGGCCATTTACATTAATAGTTATACCTGTTATATATTGGTTTTTTGTTGACATGTTATCTGTTTGATTGTCTGCCTTGCTTAGTGTTTTTTTCCTATGTGTATCTAGAATGTCTTTCAGTATTCTTTGTAGGGTTGGTTTGGTGTTCATGAAGTTCTTAAGCTGTTCTTTGTCATGGAAGTATCTTATTTCTCCACCCATTTTGAAGGACAGTTTTGCAGGGTATGTCAGTCTGGGTTGGAAGTGGTTTTCCTTTAGTATCTGAAATACTTCACTGCTCTTCTTGACTTCATTGTTTGTGTTGAGAAGTCTGCTGTGATTCTGATAGGTTTTCCTTTATAGGAGATCTGTCTTTTCTCTCTAACAGCTTTTAATATTCTGTTCTTATGTTGGATTTCTGGGATGGTGATTATTACCTGTCTGGGTGTAGTTTTATTTTGGTCATGGCTATTTGGAGTTCTATATGCTTCCCTGATCTGTATGTCAGTTTCCATTCTCATGTTTGGGAAATTTTCAGCTATTCATTCTGTAAATAGACTCTTGATATCATTTGTGTTTTCCTCTTCTTTTTCATTTATCCCTTTTAATCTTATGTTGTTTTTCTTTACATCATCTTGCAGCTGTTGAATTGTTATTTCCTGATTCCTTGTTATTTTTAAAAGATCTTTCCTTTCCTGTTCACTAGCTGCAATCTTATCTTAGAGATCTGAAATTCTATTTTCTCTTTCGTTGATGTGGTTTTGGCAACTTTTAGTGGAATTTTTGATTTTCTGTATATCACTTTGAATCTGTTTCCTGCATCGTGTTTGTTGCTTATGCTGTTCATTGTTGGATTCTATCTTTTTGGTTTGTTCCTCTACTTTTTAAACAGTGTCTTCTTTAGATGTGTTCAGTATTTCATTCACTACTTTTATCATTTCTTCTTTTACCTGGGAGATTATTTCTGATTTGAGTTTCTTTATAGCTTCCCCAATTTGCTTCTTTATTTCAATTGATATCATTTCAGGCATTTCAGTGTATGGCTTACATTTTCTATGTACACTGCTTCTAGGTTCTGTTGGGATGGGCTGGAGATTTGAGATTGCATTTTGGTCTTTCATCTTGTCATTTTCCTATATTTCTGTGTTTCAAGCAATGTTCCAAAGCTTCCCCCAGGCATATGGGAAATCACCTCCTGAGCCCTCAGATCCTGGGACTGAATGAAGGTCTCTGAGTGGAGCCCAGTCAGGCCTGCAGGACCTCCTGAGCCAAGACCAGTGTTTTAGGAATCAAGGCGGGCACTTAGCCACTGAGAGCAATGGTCTTAAACTCTCTCCATGCCAGTGCCAGTGGGCAGGAACTATCCTCACCCCACTTTGGCTCCCCGTATTGAAAGAATGTCACTGAGCATGATCCACTCAGGCCCATGAAACCTCCTGATGCTAGTTCAGTGTTTTAGGGTGCTGGCCAGGCATTTAACCACTGGGAGCAATGGTCTTAAACTCTCCTCATGCTAGCACCAATGGGCTGGAACTCACCTCACATGGCGTTGGCTCCCTGGATTGAAAGAAGCCACTGGGTGTGGTCCACTCAAACCTGTGAAACCTCCCAAGCCTTGTCCAGTGTTTTAGGGAGCTGGGTGGGCACTTAACCACTGGGAGCAATGGTCTTAAACTCTCCATAAGCCAGCACTGGAGGGCTGGAACTCCTCTCACACAGCCTTGGCTCCCCAGACTGGAGAGACAAATTTTGAAATTAAGTCCCGCAAAGCAAAAAAAGATCATTCCCTCCCATTTTTAAAACTTTTTGTGGGTTGAACCAATGGAAGTACATTTGTGCCCTTTTTTACTGTCTGTCATGGAATATAAACAGGGAAATGAGTTTGTATTCTGTCATTAGTTCACATTTCCCATGTGTTCTGTCCTTTAGCAAAGACTCATGCTCATTTTGCCACTGAGGTCAAGATGATAACTCATAGCCCAGGACAAACTAGTCTGTAGTTGGTTTTCATATGTTTTTAAATCTTTGTCTTTGTTTTTGTAATGTCATTTATTTAATATTCACATTCCTATTTTAAAGTTATATATTCTAGAAAAGATCAGGAGCATGGTTGCATGGTCTATATTGCCTCTATCTATGATCTACATGTGAGGATAGCTTGACTCCTTAGCCATATGGGCATAATTTTCCCCTAAGGATAAAATATCTAAGGAAAATAACTGACTTTTAGATGAGTGGCACTGAGTATCCAATTCTTAAAGTTAACTGCAAAATTTATGATAATACTTTACATTTTTATTCTATTATTTCCTGAAAATTGCCAGTTCTAGGATCAGACAAGGCAGAAGAGTTCCCTGCCCTTGTAGATAATAGTGTAATGGGAAAGACAGTCAGTAACCAAGGTATTTTTATGGGATGAAGATAAGCCAGAGAAGAAAAAGGAATAGGTAATAAAAAATATAGTTAACTTTCCATTGTATTCACAAAATCACATTCTCAAATCACATAGAAAACTAAAACTAGCATATTGACTTCAAAAATGTTTTTTACCATCTGTATTTCATTTTTAGAATTTTTCACCTTTTAAAGATGTATAAAATATAATGAATAAATTCATATTAGTGGTTTACTATTCACAGAAATTTAATACCTTTTATTTCTAAGAGCAAAATAGAGTAGAACGATCTCTTAGAAATGGAAAACAACTTTTCTGCAAAATAACTACATGGCACAAGTGCTAAAACAAGCATGTTTTGCATGATGATATGAACAGCTGTTTTGAAGAAAACAAAACATTATGACAGCTATTGCTGATTTAATATCATCCTTCTTAGAAGTCCTACCATGCTTCTATTGTTCTACTACCATTGGTTCTATCTATCACATTGTGTCTTATTGAGATTTGAATATGAGTGATAGTTTAAACAAAATTTTTCTATTGAAAATGAGATATTATAGTACCCATTGATCATTTTCTGTTATTCAGTTCAGAAAGCCCTGTAATTCTTTCACTCTATGTATGGCTTTATATTATTTTGTTATGTTTGATATTGTTGTATTTGAAACTATGCTCAACTATAGCAGAGTAAGTGGTATGGTGATAGCTACTGTTGATGTCCGGTTGTCTTAATGTAAAGTACTGTGTTGCCTATGTTGTCCTGTTCTGATCTGCTCTGTACTGCTCTCTTTTGTTTTATTCTCTTTAAAATAAAAAATTAGAAAAAATAAAACAAGCATGTTTGAAATAGTCTTACATTAAATAAAATAATTATTGTCCTTTTAATCAGTGGTCTTTGACTTTTTAAAAGTCTAATATTCCATTAAAAATTTGTTAGCATCAGTAGTGACTTCTATCATTTTTTTCAACCTCAATTCAGTATCTAGGCCACTTCCTTTAACTCTACCCAGTAATAGCACCATTTTATGAAGTATACTAAAATTGCAAAAACATTAGACTTGAAGTCAAACATTGGTTCACATATTTGTTCATTCCTTTGATTGATAAATAGCTGTCTATAACTTTGCTATATGTTATGCTTTGAGGTAAAAGCCAAGCATAGTGAGTAAACAGACTCACTCTGACCTCATGGGGTTTTCAGTCAGTCACAGCCCCCCAACATTCTTGTGCCTGGGTAACTGAATAAGTATTTCATAATGGAACCTGGATTCTTTGCTTATCAAGTGGACAACATGTAGAAAGGATGTGAAAATTAGACAAGCTTAGCACAGTGTTTGCATACATCTGCTATTTTGTAAGTTTACATAAGTAATGACAAGATTATATCATTTGGGAATTATATTTGAGGAAAAATACTTCAGTTTTAAAGAATAAATGAGATATTTCACTTGGTTATTTTATCATTATTTCATTTATTGCACATATTGAAGAGATGTACTAACTTTTAGCAAATGTCTTTCCAGCTTGTTCACACATGTTAATAAATAATGTTAAATAATTCCATAAATTCCCTCCACACACAAACCTACATTTCCTGGACCAGGAATGGCTTTAGTTATTATTTTAACTCAATAGAAATTATACAGGAAGATATAAGTTCTTTAGAATCTTAATGATGGCTTTGACAATAAATATTTAGTATTATATATATTTGTCTCAGTTCCTATCAGACCTACCACAGTAAGATGAAGCATGGTATTTTTTCTTCCAGTGGATAGGAAAAAACTGAATACTTTCTTGAAAATCCTAATTTTATCCATTCCTTTAAAGCATAACATAAAAGGCATTTTCAGTTAAAGCTCTTTTTCAAGGTCATATAAATATAAACTCATTATTATCAAAGTAGAATCTTAAAGCAAGATAAATGTTATTTTCTCCAAGGTAAAGGTACCATGGTTTCATTTAATTTGCAAAATAAATAGCAACTCCTCACAAGAGTCATTTGGGAAATGCCTATGAGCATCAGTGTCATGGGAGATGATGGTTTTGCACACAGAGAGACTCAAGCTTACACAGAGGAAAGAGATTGAGAAATGGGGCAAGCATTCAACAAGCCTTGTGGGCTCATTGGGACAGATAGTCTCAACTTGGTTTTTGTAAAATGCACAAAGTATATTTCTGAATAAAATCAAGATTAGTGATAGCTAGCTCATTTTTTTGAGTGCAATGGAAGTGCATATGCTGCAGACATTAGATCATATCTTGGCTCACTAAAATAAGTGTGGATCCCTCTGATGCACGGTTAGGCAAATCTCATCTCTTCTGCCATTGTACACTTCAAATTTTCCAGGTTTGAGTCTGTCTTTTGCAAGGTAAGGCCAAGATGCAACTATCAGTTCAGTGAAAAAATTAAACTATTTGTCTGTTTTACCAATTGAATTAAATTGGAACTGACATGTCAACTATTGTTATCATCATATAGTTTACTGAACTGATTGGTTTTCATTGTCCTCTTCCTTCAACTCAAGAATAGTTCTTATTCACATGGCACTGAACCTACCTAACATTCTCTGTTTTTTGTTGTTAGTAGAAGCAATAGTATCTGTGATAATTCCCTAAGTATTTGTGGTTATACTTTGCTTTTTAATAAGTCTCCTTTGTCCCCCACAAACTTTCCTATGAGTATCTACTAGAAGAATTAAATACTTCTCAGTTAGGAAAAAATCCCTCAAATTTGGAAAGAATGTTAAAAGCAACAGCTCAAATGTAATTCTTCTATGTTTTTGTCTCCTTTAACTCATTTTCCAAGATGTTGTTTTCAAACATCTCCAGTGAAGGGAAGAAGATTCCTTTCCAACATCTAAGTTTTGACAGCAGTAATTGTTTGGGAAAAAGTTGGAGAATAGGTTAGAGGAGAGAGAAGTGAAGAAAAGAGGGAAAAACTCTGCCACTTATTATGCATGTTTTCTGGCCTCAGCCCTGGGTCAACAGACTTTACAGACATGTTATCCAGTTTGTAGGATTTATGCTTCCAGAGTCAAGCAGCATAAAAGAGGAGAACATTAACAGACGACACACCTAAGATGTTTTCAAAAATACCCTTTTTAAATTCTTCTCTTCTGCTTAGGAGAAGGAAAATATAGTGACTTCATGCTAGGATGTAGTGGTCAATATAAACCTTTCTGTTGCTGTTGAATCCTTCCCTGCACAGACTTAGAGATCACAGAATTGCTTTTCCCTTAAAGGTTATCAAGCTTGTTATTGATTATATCTTTGTGGCTGAACCCAGACTGTCTAGTTTTAAAGCCCATTTTCTTACTATGGCTTTACCATCTTTCTGGTCAGGTCTCTACTTTTTACCTGGCTTCCCATTCTTCATCACATGGCTCTGCTCTGCATCCAGATAGTGACATGAACCCGAACTAGCATTGTAACTACCTGGCAAAGGGAAGGGATAATCCCCTGTGCACATCCACAAAAAGAGTTTTTATAATTCTTAAGGTGACAGATTAACCTGATATTTTAAGATGATAAAGAAAAAGCATAAAAGTTAGTAGTGCAAATATAAGTTTGGAAGGTAATACAGGTAGCTGTCAAGAATATGACTCTTGATCAGATTGCAGCCTCATCAACTGACAAAGCAAGTCTTGCTCTCTCTCAAGTTAGAAATATAGAAACTTTCACTTTCTTATCTTCTGTGAGATGATGCTTTTGTAGCCAGTCCTTGCAAGGGGCAATGTTAGTGGTAAGTTTGTGAGATTCAGAGTAATCTCTCATTGCTGCCACCTTCCAGCTGATGAGTATGGGTAGTTATTTAAGGTATCTCTGCCTTCAAGTAAGATGCTCCTTCATCTGTAAAGTGAGAATGATGGTGACAATTATACAAGTCTTACATTTTTAGCACTTAGAGTGCCTCAGAGAATACCATCATCATTAAAGGTAACAAGAGCAGCAACATTGAGGAATCTGGTTGTGTTCTGTCATAACTGACACCCTTTGCCTGGGAACCCAGGTTCTTATTTTGCTTTATAGAAAATGGAGAAAAGTCATGTTTTTACACATTTTCCATGCTTTACTCAATGAACTCAGTATATGAGTAAGATATGCTGGATATCCTCTTGGCATTATGATTGCTTGGTAGCATGGATAATAGGTTAGTTCTGTCAGTCACTTAGAAAGTTAGTGCTCCACATGATGGTTTCTAGGACTCTGGATCAGTTTACTTATTTATTTTGCAATACAATTATTTATTTTATAAGGAGATTCTATACATCAAAGAAGCATCTTCAAATACAGTATACCAGGCTGTTATTTCTTTACATTTTGATTGTGAAATTCCAGATTAAACAGATAGGGGACACAAAATGTACTTTTATATAGGTAGAAACAAAATAACTGAATAGACTTCATCTGCTAGGTATGTATATTGTTTTCAAGAGAAAATGAAGCATGTGCAAGATAAACCAGAATCCCTAATGGCAAATAAATAGCATACAAGTAACTAAAAAATCAAATTCTGTTTCAGGCTTGGTACATTACAGAAAAGAAATACCATGGAATAAATGTTGTAAAGTGTCATTTCAGGTCAGAAAGAATGTGGACATAAGCCAGAGCCTTCAAATCATCAAGATATAATGGTGAGAACTTAAGTTAGCAGTTAATAAGTGGGTATCCAGACCTCTAACAGACTAAGATTCCTCCTTGGTTTTTCCTGGGTATATCAAGTATTAAAGCATCTGTAGGTCCAGTATTTTTTCCATAACTGTAAGACAATTGACAGTAACTAAGAAATCCAAATTCCTCTCTTCCCTACAGAAAGAAAAACATCACCTTTAAGGTCACTTTAGCTTTTTTGTTTTGACTTAATATTCTAATTATTTAGCAAGTTTGATGTGGATATGAAAGAAGAAAAATCTGCTGAAAGATTTCATACGAAAAAATGACAGAGACTATATAATAATTCAGGAGAAATTTAAGGAAGAGTCATACTTTATATTATAGTGAAGGAAAAATACCCACATTCATTTGATAAAATGAAACTATGTTTTTTCTTCCACTTACAGTGTGGCCAGGAATTGAGAGGCAAATAGTGAGGTTTTTTGATTTTTAGTGAAGAGTCAAGGAAAGTGACCAAACCTATTAAGGAAACTATACTAATACATATTACAAAAACAAAATAGAGTTGTGGCTGAGCCAATATCTAGATACAGTTTGGAAAAGGAAATATGACTGAGGTGGAAGCTGCCACAGAAGGGCAGGGGGAGGACAGTGTCAGAGTGAAGAGGAAATGTGAAGCAGAAAAATACAAACAGCACTGAGTAGAGAGGAGCAGGGGGACAACACTGTCTCTCCTTCATACTTCTTCAAACACTTTTTCATAGCCAGAACCTCACACCCTTTAGGGTCATGCTATGAGTCTGGTTGCAATTGTGTAGTCAATAGCAAGTGCTCTCACAGAGTGCCCACAACTCTGCTTTACTGAAAAGACATCTATTGTTTGAGGGAATTTACTGTATTATTTGATACAATAGAAATAAAACAGCCTATACAAAGTAGGCCACTGGCCAGTTTTTCTGAAAGTTGACATTAATATTAAGGCCTGTTTTTTCTTGTTGTTATATATAAAAATATATATGATATCTCATTTGGTCAATTTGTATTCTAGTTTCAGCTGAGATAGTAGACAAGAAAGAAAATTCCCAATACTTACTCAACATGTCTTTAAAATAAAAATCAGGAGGATGAGTGCCTAGAAAAGAGGAACATACCAGATCTTCCGCTTCCTCTCAGGCTTGAGTACAGAAGAGAACTATACTGCTGTAAGAGGTATAGGGCAATGTTGCAACTAACAGGCTAGTGTGGTACAAAGTATTTCTCTGGAAGTGAAGACTGCTTTACTAGAAATTTGGGGCCTCAAAAAGGTTTTTCTTACCATCAACTGACTTTGATAGCTAGAATGTAGTTCCTACACAGTGGGTCTCACAATCATAGGAGGGCAGATAAGCTAATGGTGCAAACTGTCTCAGCACAGTTAGTCATCTTAGGGCAGGAGTATGGTGCATCCAATAAAACTTGAAATCTGCAAGAATCCCAGAATTTTGGTGGCTATGAGGGAAAACCCCTCATGTATGCTGAAAAGAAATTTCTCAGGTACTGACACAGTGTTTGGTTCTGTCTCATGGGCAGCATATGAAAATCCATTCCAATGAAGGTTACATTCCTAGATGTCCTGTTCACTCTAGAACCAGATCCCAGAGGTTGCAATTCTGACTGTGCTGGAAGAACCAAAAGTTGTTCCATGTTATTCTGGAGACAAGTTGTGAAGTAAGTCTGTTTTGGGAGTGGTAGTGTTTAATCTCTGTCTCAAACTTCAGCATCATGGATGATGCTAGTATATGAAATATTTACTATCTTCATGAATCTCTATCTCTGAGATTTTAAATTCATTTAATTCTTTTCTTATGAAAGGCTTGTCATCAAGGGTAAGTTTGGTCCAAAGTATGTCAGGTCATCAGTCATAATCTTGAGCAGCTGTTACCTCTACATATTTATTAAATTTTAGAATTTTTCTGGCAAGTAGTTCAGCCACAGTTAGCCTTTGACAAAACTTTCTAGTGGGCAAATGTTTAATCTCTCATTTTTCTACCTGCCAATTAGTTTCATTTTTAGGTCTAAGTACTCTGCATTGTCCTGGTTCTTCTGGTGTGGGTCTTTGACTCAGTCACCAGATCAACATGCTCCCAATTTGGATCTGTATTTCACTCCACTCCTCCTTGCTTTTATGAGAGTAGGAACTTAAGTTTAACCTTGGATCACTGGACTTTAGATTCAACTTCATTGCCAGTGTGTCTTTTCTCTTTACTTTGTTGGCAAGGGTACTTTGATGGCTTTTATTTCTGTCCTCTTCATCTTGGTACTGAATGGGTCCCTCTGCATCTGAGTCACTCTCCTTTTCTTCCTCTTCCTTCTGAAGGCACTGTGGTAATTTAGGAATGTCTGAGGTAGGTGTCATATCTTTAACCAGTTCCAAAGGACAGATTTTTCTCCTCTTCTTCATTGCATGGATTTTCAGCATCTTATAGAAATCAAGCATGTTCAGGGTGGTGTGGCTGTAGACTGGCACTTTCAGTGTTTCAGTAGTGAGAAGAAGTGACCTGGATTAACCTGGTGTACTGCTGTCCTCCTAAAGTTCTCACTCTTCTCAAAGAGTAACAAGTCAGCTCTCTGAGAGCTCTACAAAGGAGAAGTCATGGGAAAAAAGTTGATCAAGGCCTGCTGAATTTAAACTTGGAGTGGGAGCAAAGAAAATATAGAGGGTGTAGAACTCCCCAAAGCTCTGGTCGAATATCTTTGTAGTGATTTCCTTTTTTTATCTTGTTGGAGAACCTCCTGGGAATATCTAAAAAGGGTAGAAATTCAATTTCTGGCACAATGTGAAAAGTCTTAGCAGGGAATGGATGAAACTCTGAAGGACTATGAGCCTACAGTGGTGGAAATAGGGAAGTTGAATTATCAATGGTAGTTCGGAGCCCACAGAATATATTCTTCCTCTCTATTTGGTAACTTGGTGTTTTAGTGGTGAATGTGGCAGCAGACTCTAAGGTGAGTATCAAGGTTGTCGGAAAGCCTCTCTTAGGTGGTAAGAGTGGGGATAGTTATTATAAGAATGTATTGGGGTTGTTATCTTGTAAGCTAGCTTAGAGTAAGGAGCAGGGCGTTGCTTGGCAGGAATGATATGAGTAAGGCTTGGGGCAACAGTAGTGTTAATGCTGGAAGGAGTAGCAAGCAGAATCTTGGGTGCCAGGAAGGGGTAATGAAAGAGTTAATTCTTAATGGTGGTTGTGGTGGCAGCAGATGCTCTAGTGGCAGAAGACACAGGTAGAGGAGATTCACTTTGTTACGCTTCCAGAAAAAATTACATCTGTTTGCTTTTACCTTGCTTCTTGAGAAGATGGTAGAGTCTTTTCAGGGGGCTGTGCATTCTTAGAGTGATTTTGTTTTATAGTTAGGCTGGCTTTCAGTTGACCCCAGTTGCATTTTTGGTTCCTTTATTGGAATAGGATTCTTAACACCCACCATTCTTACAAGAGCCTCTAGCATTTGGGAATTGAAGGGAAATGTAGTGGACCCAATAGTGGAGGTGGCTAGATTGGTTTTAAAATGGGATCTATATACTTCCAAAAATCTGATAGCATGATAAAAGATACCAAGAATAACTTAATGTTAACACACAAAGTGCAGGATACTGGCAAATTTATGCCAATGCCCTTTTCAAAGTAAAAGCAGTTCCTTAATAAATTTAAGTAATAGTGGCACCTTTGAATAATAGATCATGATTTCTCAATGTGTTCATTTATATGATCTTTTGTACATGCTGGACATATTTTAAATTCTTCTTTAAGCCCGTGTCCCATCTTATAGATAAAAATGTTGTCTTGAGGAAGCTAAGTAACTTGATCAAAGACCAACTCATCAAGCAAATTCCCTGATTTTTCACCTCTTTGATACACCTACAGAAACTTCAGTGCCTATATACAGGTTTTCTCATCTTTCCTTGATTGCCTTAGCAACTTTGTACATCCATAACTACCTCAAGGGAGTACAGAGCCAGGAATGAAGTGTCAAGAATAGTAAATTAAGTCTCAGATTCTGATATGGTCATAGCAGTGTTATGAGGGCGAATGGTACATCTACCCTGAGTTCTGTATTGGGGTTTTCACTAAGATGAGACTAAAAAAAATGTGGGCTTTCTTATCTCACCAAAAAAACCCCAAGGCTATCTCAGGACTGGTTATACATAGTGCTTTAGACCACCTGATTCTGAGTCTTCTATTTACTGTAGGTGTAGATAAAATATTTTTAATGGGTCTGATGTTGTCTATTTAAAATATGAGAGAGTCTTGGTCCTCACCAACATAACCACTGGCCCCAGAATCAGAGAATCTCAAATCTTGAAACCACAAGATTTTCTCTTGATAATGCTGTGGAAATAAAAACAACAAGAAACTTCCAAATTTATTAAGAAGCAAAAAAGAGAGGAAAATAAAGTCGATATGATACATAGTCATTTCCCTCAAGGTACGCAGTGGTAAAGGTAAAGGAAAAGGATTCTTTGTTTTGAATCTTTGGATGTCTGTTTGAGAGTTCACAAAATGTCTGGGTGTGCTCCTCATCTTCCTTTCTATTCCTCTTCCCTTTTAAATCTTGTTCCTTCCTTTCTGGAAATACTCAGATTAACAGATACTGAAGAAGGACATAAAATAGGGGATTCTCTGTCTTTTTCTCTGGCTTTCTACCTTTCTATTTCTCTTTCCCTTTCTTCTATTTCTGCTTTCTCTAAACACTGATACTGCTCCAGAGGAAATGAAAATATGAGGAAGGGAAAGTTGGTAGTTGATGCTGAAGACACAGATTCTGTTCCAAATTATTTTCTTTCTCATATTAGGCCTTGAAGTAAAAAATTAATATTTCTTCATTCAAATAAAAAATGCTCTGAAAACCTTAATGAAGACTAAACAACCATTCACTGTCTGTCCTTGTTCTATATGTAACTACTATCTTCCACATTTTACATAATTTATCACTGGATGTTCTGCTTCTAGGGCAACCAAGTTATGGTGATTCCATCCCAGGAAAACCAGACAATAATAGTGGAATTTGTGCTTAAAGGATTTTCTTCCATCCTACAGCTAAATATTTCCCTTTTTATGATGTTTTTAGCTTTATACATCTTGATTATTTCTGGAAACATCCTCATTGTTCTCTTAGTTTTGATCAACCATCCCCTTCATACCCCCATGTACTTTTTCCTGGTAAACTTGTCCTTTCTGGAGATCTGGTATACATCCAACATTGTGCCCAAAATGTTACTAATTATCATTGCTGAACAGAAGACCATCTCTGTGACTGGTTGCCTGGCACAGTTCTACTTCTTTGGATCTCTGGCTGCAACTGAGTGCCTCTTGCTTGCTGTGATGTCCTGTGACCGCTACCTGGCCATCTGTCAACCTCTCCACTATCCCATCCTCATGACTGCCTCCTTCTGCATCAGGCTGGCTACTGGATCTTGGCTCTTCTGTTTCCTTCTGACATCAATCACCATGGTTTTGCTGTGTAGACTGACCTTCTGTGGACCTAATGAAATTGATCACTTCTTTTGTGACTTTACCCCTCTGGTTCATCTCTCCTGCATGGACACCTCACTGATTGAGACCACTGCCTTTGTCACCTCATCAGTAGTGACTCTGGTTCCATTCCTTCTCATCTTGTTCTCCTACTCCTGCATTCTCACTGCTATTTTAAGAATTCCTTCTGCTACAGGTCGGAAAAAGGCCTTTTCCATGTGCTCATCCCACCTCACTGTGGTCATAGTATTTTATGGTACACTAATAGTCACATACCTTTTTCCCTCTGCTGACTCTTCCCAGCTATTGCACAAGGGGTTCTCTCTGCTGTACACCATCCTAACACCCATGTTCAACCCTATAATCTATAGCTTAAGAAATAGAGACATCCATGAAGTTCTAAAGAAGTGCTTGTGTAAGAAGTCAGGTTTCCTTAAATGACACAAAAAGGAAGTGTTGAACCAGGTGACCAGATGCCTCTGAGGATGATTGTGGACATGAATTAGTTCTGACAGTCTTAGGTATATTATACTCCAGGTTATGATCTAAGTATGTCATAATCTGCTCCATCATCTCCAATAGTCTTAGATTCTTGTACAAAATCATATAGTCAGAGTAAACTGGTAACATTGTTCAAAATACATTCAAATACACAGCAAATGTCTGCTATATCCAATGCACCTAAATAATAAAATAGTTCATAAAAGCATAAGCATTCTCTCTTTTTTCACAGAATTCACAGTCTTAGGAGAAAGAAAATATCAAAAAATCAACTAATATAAAACTATAAGTATAAATTTAAAAATTATAACTTTTCAAAATTGTAAATAGTAAGATAGCTATGATGTACTTACTAGAATAGTCAGAAACCAAACCACTGACAATATCTAGTTGGTGAGAATGTGGAAAAACTAGAACTCTATTTCATTGTTGGTAGGAATGTAAGATGATAAGTCCATTTTGGAAGGTGGCCTTGAAGTGTCACACAAAACTAAACGCACTTTTAGAATATGATTGTGAAGGGGAACTCTCCTGCACTGAGTGGCATGAGCTGAAGGCCTGCATAGCAAACTGTTCCTAGCTGTGCAGTTTCAGCACCTCACTGAGAACTGGGTAGGGCCCCATCCAGCATGCCCAAATAGCCAGGAACTTTTGGCACATCCTTCTGGTCCTGGATGGGCTCTGCCCAGTGACCCCAAATAGCAGGGGAACCTCCTGAGCTGAGTGGCATGAACTGAAGGTTTGCACAGTGAACTCTGCCTAACTGTGCAGCTTCTGCACCTTGCATGGAACCTGGTAGGACCCCACACAGAATCCTCAAGCAGCTGGGACCTTTGGTACATTGCTTGGGTCCTGGTTGGGCTCTGCCAAGTGACCCTGAGTAGCAGTCAAACCTTCTGCACTGAGGTGCATGAGCTGAAGACCTGCATAGAGAACTCCGCCTAACCATGTAGCCTCAACATTTCTCTCAGAACCTGGTAGGGCTCCACTCAGCAATTGCAAGCAGCTGGGGAGTTTTGAAGTGCCACAAGGCATGAGCTGAAGGCCTACACAGTATATTCCATATAGTGGTTCAGCCTTCTTAATGGTGGCTGTGGTGGCAGTAGATGCTCTAGTGGCAGAGGACACAGGTAGAGGAGATTCACTTTGTTATGCTTCCAGAAAAAATTACATCTGTTTGTTTTTACCTTGCTTCTTGAGAAGAGGGTAGAGTCTTTTCAGGGGGCTGTGCATTCAGAAACTGGTAGGGTCCCACTCAGCAAACTCAAGAAGCTGGTTAGCTTTAGAGTGTGCTGAAGGTCTTCCCAGAATACTCCCATTTGGGGAGACATTGAATGCCACTAGGGACCAGGTAAGGTTTGCCTAATGATGTCCACTGAACTAGGTAAACTCCCTGCAGTACAAAAAGACATCTATAACCCAGGAAACAACTGAAACTTTGCATTCAGTTTCCCCAAGGGGAATACAGGAAAATGACAAATCTAAAGAGCAAAATGCATTCTCAAACTCCAGCCCATCCCAAACAAGCTTAGAAGACATGGACATAGAAGAAAGTGTAAGCCATACACTTGAAACTTCTGAAATTGTAACAACTGAAGTAAAGAAATAACTCCATGAGGCTATGAATTCATATCAGCAATAATATCCCAGGTAAAATAAGAAATGAAAAATGTAATAAAAGAAATGCTGAACACATCTAGAGAGGACATTGTTAAAAAGATAGGAGTACTACAAAAAAGATGGAAACCTTGAATGAGCAATAGAAGAAACAGAATTCATGAAATATTGAAGGAGATATCCAGAAAATCAAAAATTCAATCAAAAGCTGGAAAAATCTCCTCAATGAAAGTGAAGATACACTTTTGTATCTCAAAGACAAGATTACAGGTAGTAAACAGTAAAGCAAAGACCTTTTAAAAATAACAAAGAATCAGAAAATAACAATTCAACAGTTTCAATATGATGCATATTTGCAATATGATGCAAAGAAAAATAATATAAGATTCACAGGTGTAAATTAAAACAATGACACCACAAATGATATCAAAAGACTACTTACAGAAGTAATAGCTGAAAATTTCACAAACATGGGAAAGAAAACTGACATACAGATAAGTGAAGTATACAGATCTCCAATTAGCCATAACCAAAATGAATCTACTCCCAGGCATATAATAACATCCCATAAATTCAACATAAGAACAGAATATTAAAAGCTGTTAGAGAAAAGAAACAAATCATCTATAATGGAAAGCCCATCAGAATTACAGCACACTTCTCAATATAAACAATTAAGTCAATAAAACAATGGAGTGAAGTATTTCAAATCCTAAAGGAAAATTACTTCCAACCTAGATTGATGTAACCTGCAAAACTATCCATCAAAATTGATAGAGAAATAAGATACTTCCATGACAAAGGACTGCTGAATAATTTCATGACCAATAAATCAACCATGCACAGAATACTGAAAGATATTCTACATAAATGTAAAAATAACTATGACTTCAAAAACACCAACAGAAAGTAAGCACCAAGCAGCACAAAAAATTAAACAGAGGGTAAATGTAAAGTACGAACAGCAGAAAGATAATATGTCAAAAATAAATTAATATATAACATTTACAATCATTAATGTAAATGGCCTCAATTCACTAATTAATAGAAACAGGCTGGCAGAATGGATCAAAAACAATATCCAACCATATGCTTTATATAATAAATGCATCTAACCCACAAGGAAATGCATAGACTGAAAGTCAAAGGATCGAAAACACTACTTAATGAAACAGGAACCCTCCATCCCCCCAAACAAGTAGGTGTAGCTATTTTGTTTGCAAATAATGTGAGCATCAAACAAAGAATGATCAAAAGAGATAAAGAAGGTAACTATATAATGATGAGGGGAAAATTTCAAGAGGAAGAGATAACAATCAAATATGTATTTACCAAATATGGGAGCACACAGCTATATAAAACAAATATTAATAGAAATGAAAAATCAAATAAGCAACAACAAAATTATAACAGGAGACCTTAACACCACATTGACATAAAGAGATAGATCAACTAGACAAAAAATCAGCAAACAAATCACAGAACTGAATCAAACTTGTGAAAAATGAACTTAATAAATGTGTACAGAGTGTTCCACCCAACAACACCAGAATATAGATTCTTCTCAGCCTCACATGGAACATTCTCTAAAATAGACCATATACTAACCTACACAACATACTTAGGAAAATGCAAAAGAATCAAAATTATTCCACGCATATTATCTGGTTATAGTGTCATGAAACTAGAAATTAATGACAAAAGACACTCCAAAAACTCCATAAACACTTGGAAGTTGCATAATACACTCCAGAGCAACAAATGGTCACTGAGGAAATTAAAGAGAAATTAATATCTTAAGCAAATGAAAATACAAATACCACTGACTGAAACCTGTGGGATGTGATGAACACAGTCCTCAGAGGGAAGTTTATTGTGGTGAATTCTCACATCAGAAAAACATAATGAACACAAATAAGCAACCTGATGGTACACCTCAAACACCCAGAAAAAGAACAAGAAGTCAAGCCCAAAGCCCAAAGAAGGGAGAAAATTATAAATAGGAGAGCAGAAATCAATGCAATAGACATAAGAAAACAATATGAAGAAATAATGATTCAAACAGTTGGTTATTTGAAAGAACAAATAAAATTGATTAAGCTCCTAACATATTATAAAGGAAAGAAAAACTGAAATTCATGAAATAAGGAATGAAAAGGGCAAAAATCACCACAGACCCTGTAGAAATACAGATCATAACTACCTGCTTAGAAAACCTTTACTCTCATAGGTTTGATAACACAGAAGAAATGGACAGATCCCTATAAACATCTGAATTACCAGAGCTGTATTAAGAAGATGTAAAAGTGCTAAATAACCCAATTTCAGCTAGTGAAATTGAAAACGTAATTAGAAACTTATCATCAAAAAAAAAGCCCAGGTTCACAGCTGAATTCTACAAGAAATTCAAGGAAGACTTAATGCCAACACTCCTCAAATTCTTCAATGAAATTAAAAGGGAAGCAATTTTCCCTAACTCATTGCTGGAAGCAAATATTACCCTAATACCAAAACCAGAGAATGATCCAACCAAAAAAAGAGAATGACAGATCAATCTCCCTAATAAACATAGATGTGAAAGTCCTCAATAAAATACTGGCAAACAGAATGCAGCAAGTCATCAAGAAGATCATACAACACAACAAAGTGTTGTGATGTACGCATCCCACAGGTTCCATTAAGTGGTATTTGTATTTTCATATGCTTGTAGATATTGTTTAATTTCTTCTTTAAGTATTTAATTTCCTCTGTGACCATTTGTTGTTCAGGAAGAATTCAGGGATGGTTCACCATATGCAAATCAAAAAATGAAATATACCATATCAGTAGAGCCAAACATAAGAATCACAGGATCATGTCAAAAGATGCATAAAAAGTTTTTAAAAATTGCAACACACATTCATGATAGGAACCCTATGGAAAATCAGAATAGA
This sequence comes from Dolichotis patagonum, assembly GCA_004027295.1. Classification (NCBI taxonomy): domain Eukaryota; kingdom Metazoa; phylum Chordata; class Mammalia; order Rodentia; family Caviidae; genus Dolichotis; species Dolichotis patagonum. Next base: position 19,412 of record PVJX010030031.1, read on the forward strand.
TGGTCTTTACCTCAATCTGATAAAAGCCATCTATGAAAAACTAACACCAGCATCATATAAAATGATAAAAAAAACCTGAAAACTTTCAATGTAAAATCAGAAACAACACAAGTATGTCCAATTTCACCACTTCTATTCAATATAGTGCTGGAAACATTATCCAGACCAATTATACAAGAGAGGGAAATAAAAGGAATAAGGTTAGAAAAGGAAGAAGTTAAATTATCACTATTTGCAGATGATGTGATACTCTGTAGAAGACCACAAAAACCCTATTGAAAGATAAACTGTAATATGTCTAAATAATATAATAGCATTTTGTGTTAAAAAGAAACAAATGATTGAGCCATTAAAAGACAGAAAAATCTTAAACACTTATTACTAAATAAAAGTAGCAATGCTGAAAAAAGTTACACACTCTGTGACTGCAACATATGTCACTCTTGAAAAGACAAAACCAGATCCCAAAAAAGAATCAGTGGTTATCAGGTGTTAGGAGAAAGGGATGATTAAGCATAGCACAGAGGAATTCTAGTGCAGTGAAACTACTCTATATGATACTCTGAGGTTGCATATGTATTATTACAAATTTGTCCAAATTTATATAATATGTAGTGTCAAGAATAAATTAGTCATTTCCTGATAATGATTTGCAACTGAAGTTTAATTAGTTACAGCAATTGTACTACTCAAGTAGTACAATTGTAGGAATGTTGTGCATTTTTAGAGGCACAGGACATGTAGGGAGTCTACTTCCTGCTCCATTTTGGTGTGAACTTAAAATTTCTCTGAGAACTAAGTTTATTTTAATAAAGAACTACTCCCTCTCTTCCTTGTACATAATGTCAGCAGTTAAAACATAGGGTGTGGTGAGTGTTCTTTGCTATATGAAATTCTAATTTTTTTTAGTATTGGGGATTGAACTCATGACCTAGCACTTTCCAGGCAGGCACTTCTGCTACTGAGCTAAATCTATGGCCCAAAAATTCTAAAGAGCAGAATTGACTTCAGAGTAGAAAATTTGAGATCAACCTTGCACACTCAGATATTTCCTATCTCCTTGTCTGGCTCCTACAAATTATGCCTCTATAATACTGAAGACAGGAATATTTCTTGCCTAGTCATTTCTCTTCTTTTTAGTCAAAAGAAGAGATTATGTTCACCATTCATGGAAGTTATTCCAAACCCTACCTATACAGATGACATTATATTAGACATTTAAAAACATTGAAGGTTTGGTTTATAAGGAGAGAATTATCCTCTTTCTACATTTCTTATAAACTACGATAATATTTTTAAAACTCTCAGGCTTTGCTTTATAAAGAGAGTTATTCTCTTCTTATATTTCTTATAAACTAAGATGATATTATAAAAATCATCTTGGGGTAAGTGAAAATAAAAGTTGTCAGCTCTCAATTATTCCCAGGTTACTCATCTCCAGTAAGTGTCAATGTCAGGTAAGCTTTGGAGGAAGCTGAGAAACAATATAAGAGAAGGTTTTTGTGTCATGGACATGTGTTGAATTTAAGCTCTGTTGGTGTCTAGCAGTGAAGTTTTGGGTAAATTATTAATTTCAGTGATCTTATCTGTGAAGAATCAAATGCTATGCTTATCTCAAATTACTGGTGAGTGAGAATGCATACCACATGCTGGCTGTCCACAAAATGAGCTCAGTAATTAAAGAGCTCTTTTACCTATTCCTTGAAACACTGGACAAAACTATTATCTACTATAAACTTATTTTTTGGTATTCATTCTTTTATTTATTAGTACATATTTGCAGTGCATGCAGTTTACAATCATCTTGGGGAGCATGTATAAGTATATAATTTGTTTCTTTTTTATCCCCTTTGCTCCCTCCTCCCTCCTTCCTCATTTAATTTCCTTTAGGTATTTCATTATTGCTAGTATTATTAATCTTATTTAATATTTATGACATATAATGCTTGTATTCCCTGAGGTTATTAGGTTCCTGTACATGATATATTTTTATTATACTTATTTCTTTTATCCTCCTTATCCCTCATCTTTGATCTGTTAGACCTCTTCCTTTTTGATATTATAAAGTGATAAACACTCAAAATTGCTAAGATCCAGGAAGAATATATGAATCATCTAGTCAATATTCTTTCATAGATGGTAAAATGAATTTCTAAAGGACTTGGTAGTATTTCCTTGGACAATTATAGAAGAAAGACTTGACTTGAACATATCTGTTTTTGAATCCAGACCTATATATTTCATACCACACCATTCAATACCTCAATGTTTTTACTGCTTGACCAAGGACACATAAGAACCTCTCTTGTACATGCCACAACTTCTCATCTTGTTACACTTAGCAAGAAAAGAGTGTAATGTATCATAGCATGTAGCAGAGCATTGGCATGCTTCATGGGCTCCCGACACTACAGAGTACCTCCTACAAGGTCTCAGCCTGGATTAAAACCAAAAAGTGCCAGGGTTTTTGTGGTCAGCAAATGGCTGTCATCTGGAAAAAACATTTCACCACTATTCTTTAAGCAGGAACCCACAACTCCAAGGGTCTCAAGTAGAGAAGAAAAGATGTTGGGTAACAACTAGCTTCCTATTTCCACTGAGATATGAAAGTGAAACATAAAACCCAAGAGCTCCTTCCAAGTAAATGAGGGCTATAGGACTAGACAAGTCACATTATTGGTCCCAAAACTAGAATTAAACTCTAAACACTGACAAAGAACACTGAAATGTATCCATCTGAATTAGTGTTATTTTTATCCTTAAAGTTGAAGAAAGATGCCTAAGAAGCTACTAAAAAAGGAAAGAATGAAAATAGGCTTTGTTCCACAACCCTTTGCTCCCTCACCACTTCTGCTTTTATTTGCTTTACTTATTGCTGTTCCACTTAAAACTTCATTTGAATAAAGACTTCTGCTCTCATATATGAGAAATACACATGCATGCACACACAGTCACAGACAGACACACACACTAGTCTTTTCCTTTC
>PVJX010030032.1:0-22402 GCA_004027295.1 Dolichotis patagonum
TTAAGGCCCTACACACAGTAGGCTTTCATTAAAAGTTAAAACCTCATTAAAAGTGGACTGCAGCTCATATACTTATTTTGTGATAGGGACTATTTATGACTCTTATAAGATAGGGAAACCAAGGCAAGAAGTTCTAAGAATTTTAGGGAAGAAAGCAAATCTGTTGTGTGCTGAGGTCCAGGGAAAAGAAGTGAGTTGACTCCAGTCTAACTTGTATGAAGGGCAGGGTTGGAAATCCAGTCTTGCCCTTCCCACTTAATTATTCTTTGTACTGTAGCAAGTTGTTTCTCAGGGAAGGACCTGGGGAAATCCAGTGTGTTCCTCACTTTACTTAATCTTTGTATCTTTTTTCTTCCAAAAATAATTTCAAGCAGACTACATAAATACATGAAATACAATACTATAATACACCAAGTGAAAAAACAAAAAGACAAGGAACGTGTGAGTCAGAAAATATTGTAAAGTTATCCCAAAAATGCATGTTTAAGCTGGTTAGAAATTGGAGAACTTGTGACACAATTTGATGTACAACTGCTTTTAGGTTGAGAAGACAGAGGGAATAAATACTAGCCCCTGAGGCATGATGTAGACAAGGTAAAAGCACAGCAGTTGCCCAGGGGCAGAAGGGCACTTTCCGTTTCTGAGGTCTCTGAGCCCTGGCTTAGAGCAACCCCCCTTTCATCTCTAGATAGTGCGAAGTCATACTTTCATTTTAGCACTAGGGTTGTTGAGTTGCCCTGCTAGAACGAGTGCTACCACAGAGACAGCCTGGTGCCAGGAGCGCCTCTCATTAGATGGCTTAGTTTTGATGACTGCCACCAGGTCAGTACAGTGTAGCAACAATCCTGATGGTAGGACTTAGGTATAAATACCTGAGAATCCAAAGTCATACTCCATTTGAACTTAATTTAAAAAACATTTTAAGGTTGTGATTAAAAATCAAATAAAATCTGCTTGATTTAAAATATTTATTTCTGACTATAAAATATGCAATACAGTTTTGTTGAAAATAAAACTATTGAAAAAGAAATTTCATGTACCTAGACTTTTTAAACCTGAGTGTATCTTTTCATAATTATGGTTGTATACAGATGTGTACCTATGTGTATGTGTATGTGTATGTGTATGTGTATGTGTATGTGTATATCGCCTTGTACCATATAATAATGTTTTGGTCAATGATGGACCACACATAAAACACTGGTCTCATCAGATTATATCACCTAGTGATGTAGTTGTCTCAATTTGTATGAATGGACTCTCAATGTATAATGGTTACACAATGACGGTGTCGCCCAATGACACTCACAGCTTTCTTAGACTGTGTCCTGTATTTAATGACTCATGATTGTATGTATGTGTGTGCTTTATATCTACCTACAATTACATTTATACTATACACACATATGCAATTGAGAGAAGAGGAAGAGGAAGAAGAAGAAGAAGAAGAAGAAGAAGAAGAAGAAGAAGAAGAAGAAGGAGACAGGCAGGCAGAATTCAGACAAAGTAAAAGAGAACGAGATAAGCAGAAAGTGTCTCTGACACCTTTCAGGGTAATCATAGGGGGTTTAATAGGGGTCTTTTTGGTCTTATACATGGTGAAATAGGTGAAGGACTCCAAGGCCCTTCACTTAAAAATCTCCCCATTTTTCTAACATTCATATCTTTCAGTAACATTTTGTAACTTTTTTATACATAGATTTCACATTGCTTGTTGGACTTAATACTATTATATGTGTTTGTCTTTAATATGATGAACATTAACATTTGTTTTATTACATTTTTCTGGAACATTTCTAATTCTTATGGCATTTAGACTTTTTATTTCTGTGCTTAAAATTGTCTTCTGCTTTTAAGATTTTTGTTCTCTACAGAGATTTTCTCAGACTGAAACATTTGCTGAAAATATGTAACAAGAATGTCATTGCCTCTGTTAACTGAGAAGTTTTGAAAATTCAGTTTATTTCTAAATGTGAATAGTGTGCCAAAATTCTTTTTCTGTTCACTAAACTTTGTGAATCAGCTCTTGCATCTATGGTTATTATTTTATTATTCTTTAATGGATACCTATATGTGAGCCTTGGAAGGACTGAAGAAATACTAAACCAACCCAAAACAAAAACAAACAAAAAATAATAGAGAGAAAGGTGGGGGTTGATTCTTCCTGGTTCCATTCTTCTTTCTTTCTCTGTCAGTCCTATATCTGCAAAACTGGATGACAGGCAAGGAACCAGAAGGCAAGAAAAGCAACAAATGTGTGCTTGAGTGTCAGCTATCTCTTGCTAAACTGTACAATGTTTTCCATTTTGCAAGGGCTGTGATACTTAGCCCACAATTTTATTTCATTTTATTTTACTTTATTGTGTAAGAGATAAGGTCTTTCTGTTTTGTTCAGCTTGGCCCCAAACACTTGAACTCAAATGATATTTCTGCCTCAACTAGCAAATAATTGGGACTAAGGTGTGTGCCACTGTGCCTGACTCAAGCACACTTTTAAATAACACTCATTTTCCTTTAAGTTATGCAAGTGACATGTCTGACGCAAGAAACTGAGAACATTTAAAAGCTCAAAATTTTGAAAATCTTATTACCCAGTACTGTCATGTCCCCATATAACCTCTGTCATCTGTGGGTTTCCCCTCAAGGACCTAAGAGAAAGGCTCATGGGAAGGTTGTTTGCTTCTGGGAAGTGCTTCTGGGAAATGAGAAAGGGAGGTGGGCAGAAAAAGGGAAGAAGGCCAGCAGGGAAAGGCAGTTTTCAAAGGTGCTTTATTTATCAAATTGTTCACCACTCAGTGATGAGGACTCGGTCTCCCCATGTGCCCCCTGATGAGACCTGGAGAGTGTGCTTCTAATTGCTCAGTCCAGAGATGGGAGAGGTGAGTGCAACCCAGTGGCATGATGGAACCTGCTTGCCTCTGCTTGGCATAGCTTACTGTGCGCCTCTCTCACCAACTTTATGTTCAGTGACATCAACTTGGAGCTTTCAGTTGACCTAGTAGGGTTAACTGGTACACACACATGTAAGGGCTGTTTGTCAGAGAGTGATTGTGAAAAAGTGCACTACTGACATGTATTCACACTCTCCCATCCTTCTTTGGTCAAGGGTCACCCCATGTGGCACCAACTGTCTTGTTCCTCCAAGGCTGAGCAGCCAGCATAAGATGAAGGTGTTTCTGCAGACAGCCAAAGGGCTGAGAGAACCTCCTCCTGTCAGACGTGAGGTGTGGCGGGGTGACAGCTGCTCAGTTGGTTTCCATGGCAGTACTACGAGTGAAAATCCTGGCGGGGGAGATGCAAGGCTTCAGAGCTGTATGGTCTGAGCACTACTAATGGTTTGATAGTTTGTTTTAATGTGTGTGTTTGTGTGCACGCACGCATGCATACGCGTACATGCACACACACATAGTTTTGAACTTAAGAAATGGCATCACACCAAACATACTGTGTTTCCTTGGCTTTTTTGTGTTTACTTGCCAAGAAATGGTGAACACTTTCCATGTCAGCCAATATGACTTGAGTATTTTATTAATCTTCCACTGTCATACATTTAGGCTATTGCTAGTTTAATGCTATTACTATGTTATGATGTAAATTTTGTACCTATATTTTGATAGACATATCAGACTCATTCCTTGAAGTAGAATTACTGGGTTAGGGCATGCCCGTTTACAGACTTTTAAAAATCAGATTGCCTAAACTTTAGTTTGTATATTGACAAAGCCCATATCTTATGATCCTTTCTAATTATATTTTTCTATAATTTTCCCATTCTAATACAAATATCCATAATTCTTACAGGATTAGTGCAAGCTGAAATAAAAAGATAGGTTGCTTATAACCCTATGTCCAATAACCCTGACTAGCATGTACTTTTGAAAACCAAACAAAGGTATTTTACTTTAATAACTTTATACAAAGAAATAACATTTTTTTCATATGTATGACCCATCTGAAAAACTCATATTAGTTTACAGGTCAATATATTTTTAGACCTTAAAAGTTATGTAAGATATTCCTATGAGTGCTATTAATCATTAGTCATAAATATATTATCTTCATGTCTTCAGATATAAGAAATCTTTTGTCTGCAAATCTATCCTACATAGCTATTTTATTTGGAAGAGAGCATAGGACAAATGATTCATTGATCTGGAAGCAAATCAATATCATTCTAGAATAAATGGAAAGAGCAAAATAGTAACAAACAGTGATATTTCTGAATTTGAGTCTGACTCTTCAAGACTGTTCCAATCTATTGTACTTTGCTGTATTTTGTTTTTCTAGTCATATATTTAAAAAAAGTTTGAAATGTTGCATATGTGCTTAAACATCACACTGCTACTACATTTAATTCTATCGCTCTGTAAGAAATTAGAAAATACAAAATCACTGTAATGAAGCCAGCATAGGATTTCTGAAGACTTCAAGATTAACATTCATCACAATGTATCTTTTCTGTTCAAGCTGTGCTGGCTCCAGAGATAACACAGTGAAGCAGACAGACACCATCTCTCTCCTCATAGGACTTGCAATTGAAAACCACATTATGATGGAAATAAGGAAAGAAGCAAATGCCCAAACTTCTATGTGATCTTCTGTCTTCCATTGCCCTCTCAGATGTTAAACAATCTCTATGTGTCATTTCCTTGCTGAACAAGGAAAGCTACACTGGCTTAACTTTTGAGGAAAGCCTCATAAAGTTGATTTACCAAATTAAATCATAATCTAAAAACACGTTAGTTTTTTAATAGCAGAAAATATAAAACAATAGTGTGAGTAACAAACATGCCTATTTTAATTGATACCAACTCTTGCTATCCATTAAAGGCTTGGTCCCTGGGGTGATGCTATTGGAAGGCAGTGTAAACTTTACAGGTAGAGCCTTAGTGGGAGGTACTTGGGTTACTGAGCTGTCTTCAAAGGGGATCATGGAATGCTGGTTCCTTCCTCATTCTCTTTTTTGACTCCTGACCGTGAAGTGAGCAGTCTGCTGTACTACATTCTCCCCACCATTGCTTTCTGGCTTACCTACCACAGATGCAAAATATTGGGTCTGCCTGGTCTTGGACTGGAATCTCCCACACTATAAACCAAAATAAATTTTTTTCTTTTTCAGTTTTCTCAGATATTTCATTATAGTTACTGAAGGCTGACTAATACAACTGTACTTTTAGGGTTGCTCCAAGTGGTTAACATTTCTTCCCAGTTTATATGGAGAAATCCTCTTAAAAGTTCAGCTTTTGGCAAAACAGTACTATCATGGATCCTAACAGGTCAGCATAGGCCTGCATGGCAGGCTGGTCCTGGCTAAAACCATGGATGAAGACCCACAAGCCACCTCTCCCTGGACCGGGAAGGTGCTTCTTTTCAACTCCGTTCATTCAGCGTCTCACATCTGTGCTGCTCTTTCCTTATTAAAAGTTTCTCAGAAACTGATGTAGTATTAATACACATAGAGTATAAAATATAAATTTTAGGAGAAACCAAAAGGGCGTATTTAGGAGAAAAAAAGCTTTAAGTGAAAGAAATTAACTTAAATAGGTACCTTATGCTTAGGTACTGGTGAGCACATAGAATATACTGGGGGTAGAAAAAAGTCCAAGTGTAAAATAATTGAATAATAAAAAAGGGAAAATTATTGTTTCACACTACTAGGTCACATGATCAGTCAGGTGCAGAGGAAGAGCCCAGGCTTTGGATGACAGACACCATGCACCTGGTGTGTTAGCATTCTGTCGCTATAATACTCAAGATAATCAACTCCTAAGCAGGAAGAGTTTATTTTGACTGATAATTTTTGAGGTTTCAGTCCACAATTAGTTGGCCCTCTTACTCTGGGTCTTTGGCAAGGCAGTGCATCAGGGCTGGCACACCTGGTAGAACAAAGATCCTTTTACCAGTCAGAAATCAAGAGGAAGGAATTGAACAGGTCAGAGTCCCTAAATCCCTAATGGGGGAGTTAAGGACTTGAAGACTTTTCGCAAAGTTCTACCCCCCACCCCCAAGATGTCAAGTTTCCCAAGAGCACTGCCCTGGGGTCCAAGCTGTTGACAAATGGCTTTCAGGGATATTTAAGATTCTAGCTGTAACACGTAGGTTAGAGGTCTTGTAGGGCCTCTGTTTCTTCTACCACAAAACTGAGATAGTGTCTATTTTATAATATGATATCTATTATGGTATTTTATCATTTATCACAAGGTTTAAATATGATAATATGTGAAAAACAGTGGACTTCATTAAATGGCCAATCAATATGAGGCATTGTCAGATTACAAAGGTGCTTATGAATTCTGTGTATGAGCACTTCTTGAATCCCTTTGCTATCTGTCTGTTTGGTAAAACAGGCTTTTTGAGCCATTTCTGAACCCCAGTGATTTTGAATACTAATGGAAACACTTGGAGGACAGAATGGGAAGAGCAGACTAATTTGAAAAACAAATCAACTTCTGCTATTTTCATGGAGTAAAATATTGATTCCATAGTTTGTACTCTAATCAATCAGGACCCCCTGTTGTGTGTTCATTTACTCTTTACTTATGAGCTGCAAACATATTGTAAGTCAAATATTTTTCCTTAGAAAATGTATTTATAAAATAATTATCTCAACTCTTTTTTATTAAGTTAAAAAACTGATAAAAACAACATAACTTTTGAGGAAAGCACTGAAAATATGGAACATGTCACAAATTTTCATGTCATCCTTGCACTTGGGCCATGCCAATATTCTCTATAGCATTCCAATTTTAGTATATAGGCTGCTAAAATGGGCACAGAAAGCTCATTTTGAGTGTAAAATCTGGGGAACATTCCTAAGAAATTCCGATGCAGAAGATCTTCAGTAGATCCTTGAGTATCTACATTTTTCTAAGACTCTAGGTCATTTCAGGCAAAGTGGTTGGAGCAATCTTAAAGAAATATGTCTTGAGAGAGGTTGCTTCCATGTCCATTTTGAGAAACCCTTGTTTGGTCATCTGGTAATGCAAAGGAAAAGCAGCACATCTTTCAGAGGTGGAAAGGTTAAAGACAGTGAACAACTAATTTGATTGGCAAAGTAAAGTCAAAGATCATTTTCAACGTGAAGTGAAATTTTGGCAATGTTTCTTTATGGAAATGTTTCTTTGTTATTAATACATATTTAAATTATTATGAATCTGGGGATCATTTGCTTCCTAACAAGTTACCAAATATGTAGTTCTGCCTGGAGAGCTGGAGCAAGATGTCCAGGTTCTCTTTGCAGGCATGAAGACAGTGCACGGTGGGCCTGGGAATACCATAGCCCAGCACATATCTGTGGATGGCTCTTTTTGGGTGTTATCTCAAACCAAGTGTTCCCACATGTGAAGAACTTACGGCACCTGCCACCTTCAAAGGGTATCAACAAACCTAGTAGACAAGTGTCCTGCATTCAAGGGCTCTGTCCTAACTTTAGCTTCTGATATATATAGGGAATTAAGAAGTGAGTTAGTATCCATAACTGAATCTGGTTCCATGAAGAAGGCTGCACGAAATGTCTGCTTGCCTTGTGAGCACCTGGTGGGATCTGGAAAGGTCTGAGTACTTAATTCATTTTGAGACTAAGACCAGTGTTCTGCTATCCTCCACTATAGAGAAACCTCTTTAATTTGGGCCCACTAAGTACACATTTTTATTAATGCTCTGTAGAACTTACATGTGCAGCTTGAACTCCAAACTATGAGAAAAGAAATTCAGCTCTTTGCAACTTCTACTGGAAGCATAAGTAAAAACCATTTGGTTTGTTTGTTTGTTTGTTTTTATTGTTGTCTTTTTGAGACAGGGTTTTGCTATGCAGTTCAGGCTGGCTTTGAACTCACTTTGTAGCCCAGGCTGGCCTCTAACTTGCAGCAATCTTCTTGCCTCAGCTTCCTAGTGCTGGGATTATGGGGTGGGCCACCATGCCCGGCCTTCTTCGTCATTTCTGACGCAAATGAGAATTGTTTTTAATTAACAGGTACCTTTTTGACATCCAAAACCAGCAATCTCTTTGCTTTTTCTAACCAAGCTCTCATCACTTAAAATCTTATTTTAATTTAAGACAAATTTCCTCCCATCACAGAAATAATATACATAAACCTACTAAAATCTGAAAAATAAAAATAAAGAATAGGGGAAAATTTAATAACCTGACTTACATTGTGACATATTTTTTCTTTTAATGTATTCAGTTTTACATCGTTGCAATTACATGTTATACATAAAATTGCATATGCTGGTTTCTTATAAAATCTGTTTTAAAAATATCTGTTAACCATATGAAACAGGAAAAATATCTCTTAGAAATTCATTTCCCAGAGAAACTATTCTTTCCTTTAATACTCTGGTACATTCCTTTGTCATTGCCTCTCCTCCACCCTCTTCTCTCCACTCTTCTCCATTTTAAATATGCTGGATGAAAATTTTGTTAGCAAAGCAGCCTGTGAATATCCTGTTAGAAAGACAATAAGAAGAAGCTCAGTGAAAGATCATAGTATCAGAAGTCTTCTTCAACTTAACCTTAGTGACCCACGACTCTGTGTGACTTTCAAAGGTTAAGCAAACCATCATTTGTGTACCAGGGCAGAAAAAAAAGTATGCATTATGCATAGCACATTATGCTGCACTATGTCATCCTGCCTTTGTGCGGGAGAATATCTTTGAAAAATAATTCTTCTGGTTCAATTTCTTAACAGAGTGACTGGTATAGCTATTAATAGCAAGTGCTGGAAGAGAACACTATTCATTACTGTTTTAAGTGGCCATTAAGCATGAAAAAGATTTCCTCTGAACAGAGTTGAAGGATATGGCTCAACAAGCCCATTTCCTGGCACTGGGAAGTAGAGAGAGTTGCTGAGAAGAGACTGAGATGAAAGGGACACGTTAGGGCCATGCTTTGCACACACACCAGTACCCCCCCATTGGGAGAACTTGATTTCAGGTCCCAACTTGAGTAGCTGAGGACTCCTTTGGCCATTCTGTGACAATATCTTCTTTTTGGAGTTCTTAATTTTCATTAATATCTTGGTCATCTGAATATATTTTTTAGAAATTTCCCGAATACAGAAATGATTTATTTTCTAAGACATCACAAGCTTAAGAGTAAATATTATTGCCTTCATGAGTTGAGAATCCCAGTTTGAAAATTCAAACTTTGAAACATTTTAAGCACTGATATGATGTCACAAGTAGAAAATTCTACCCTAACCTCATGTAACAGGTGGCAGTCAAAATGCAGGCTTACAAAGATTATTTAAAAAATACATGTATACAGCTGAATTTATGTATATATTTACATATATATATATATTTTTTTTTTCATGTTTATACCTTTTTTTTGAGTACTGGGGATCGAACTCATAAGGTCACACCTGCCAGGTAGGCACAGTGCTGCTGAGCTATATTCCCAGTCTTTATATTTATACTGGAGTTCAATCTTCATTACAAGGTAATGAGATAGCTCATTACTTAGATGTAAATATATAAACTGGAAAAAACATAAAAAACTTCTGGAAATATCTATCTAGCTCAGAGTCCAACAAAAATTCTGTATACACTTTATGCAAAATGACCACTAATTTGAGCACCTCTAGTGATTGTGGAGGTCAAAGGTAACTTGTATTAATCTCATGATATTCCAATAAACTTAGTACTAAAGTATTTATTCAAGTTTTTCTTTCCTTGAAGTGTAATGTATATACATTTTTGGTTCTCTTTCTCTCTCTCTCTCCCTCTCTCTCCATATATGTATATATGTGTAATATATATTATATATATATACCTTCCTGTGTCTATGATGTAGTATATATGTAATACTTTTTTTAAAGCTTGTAGAGATGTCATGCTTTCACTTCTTCTGGAAGTTATTATTGTAGAGGCCATGTCTGAGGTATCCTTTTGTTTTCTCTGCCTGTATGAGTTTTCTTTTATGATTTTCTAGGATATGCATTGTGTACTTTTCTAGAATATGCTCTTCTGCAGACATCTAAGTATATTTTCCCTCTATATAATCCGTTTTTTTTTCATTTTCTATGCACCCCTTCCATGATAAAGTCTTGGACAGGAAGTCTTGCACTGGGATAAGGAGGTCAATGTTAAAGAAGGTTCTAGAGTACAGAAGGAAGTAACCTCTTTTGGAGGCCTTCCCTGACCACCTGTCACCAATCCCAGCCCCACTCCTGTATTTCCTTTCTCTGCCTGCTTTGCTATTCTCTAGAACACTTACCCTGCCTGACATAGACCAGGTTTGCTCCTCTGTGGCCTCAGATTTTCCTAGTGATGCTTTGCTGGATTGTATTGAGATCACATTTTGGTCTTTGTCATTCTTCATGGAAAATGCATGAACACCTTGGGATTTTCCCTGTTCTCATGACAGCATTTTCTTGTGAGGGCCATAACACCCATGGTACAATGTGCTATTACTGCAAATAGGTCCAAAGGTGTGTGTGTGTGTGTGTGTGTGTGTGTGTGTTTCATTTGGATGGAAATTACAAATTGGCAAAGTGCAGCTCTAGGCATTGAGTCCCAGTGGCTCTCAACCCTTAGGTGCTACAAGTAGTGTTACAGCTTATGGCAGTTTTGAGCCACCTCTGTTAGCTCCTCAGCAGTCAAGGCTCAAACTCCACTCCCATCCCGAGTCCATGATAGCTTCTGTTGCTTCCCAAAGCTCTCTACACATCTCTGTTGGCCTCTTTCCAAAGCTACTGCTTTCTGGTGGTAGATACCTCAGATTAGAATTTGTTGTTGCCATTAGTCAATGCTGATGCTGGTATCGGTTGCTATTGCTGATGGTCACTGTTAGTTGCCACCAGTTAATTCTGCCAATTTCTGGAGCTCTTTAAGGGTAGCAGCCCCTACTATTCATTGCTTTTTTTAACATGACTGCTCTGTCCACACTACCCAAGACAAGAGTCTTGAGTGGATTTATAGGCCTTCATAAGGCTCTGCTACCCAAAAATTAATCACAAGCAGATTTACAGGATTACTGGAGCAAGGTTTTATTTGGACTTGTGCTGCAGTACAGGTCTACAGGGAGCCTTGCCATTCTAACCCAAAAAGTATGAGCGTGTGCTGCTTATGTAAAGGACAGAGAGGGAAGAATCATCTGGGATTGGTCCAAATTTCAAGACTTGACAGGGTGGAGAATTCAGGGATTGGCTACTGGGTGAAGTCAGCTGGTATTGCTCAAAGTCTCAAGTTTACTGTGGCAGAGCTGAGGTCACAAGATAGACTTTAGAAGTGGCCATATCCAGTAGCAGAGCCATTTGGGACTGGTTCATTCTTCAAGCCCCCTGTGTTCAATGCAGACATCCCCTGGAGCTCCTGGGCATCTGCAGCACTGCAGCTGTAGCTGTTAGTGATAGCATAAACCATTCTAGTCAGGAAAAGAAAAAGTCATGTGTTTCTTGTTTATGTCACTATTGCATTCTCATCCTTCCTGCTCCCAACTGTTTCCTCAAAGTAATGTTAGCTTTGCATGGTTGTGACAAATACCTGAGAAATTTACCTTAAATGAAGAAAGGTTTATTTTGACTCATATTTTCAGAGGTTTTAATCCTTGGTCATTTGGCTCCATTGCTTTAGGCCTGTCACTGGTGAGGCAGAGAGAAGCTTCTCACTTCATGCCAGTCATGAAGGAGAGAGAGGAGAGAGAGAGAGACCGAGACTGAGACCGAGACCAAGACCAAGACCAGAAAGAAAGACTATGAGGACCAGATTTAGTCTCCAAGGTTACTGTCCCATGATTCACTTCCTATGACTAGGCCCCATCTTCTATTAACCCATTCAACATAGATTAATCCATGGATAAGGTTAATACCTTCATGATCCAATCACTTCACAGAAGTTCATCACCAGGACTTTGGGGAACATTTTAAATCTAAAGTGTAGCAAACAATTTCTTTTTTTTTTCAGAATTGTTTTATTTTATTTATTTTTCTTTGAAAATTACTGGGTCTACTATATTTTTAATTTTAAAATGAAGAATAAAAAATTGTGCAGGATTTCAAAACAAAAAGGAGATTAACACTAATTAATGTATTATATATTATGATCTTCAAAAAGTTGTTCAGATTACAAGAAATAGGCATGAAAAAAATGATCAAACACTTGAATAGCAAAAGCACAAACTGTTCTTTTTGATGAACTAACAGATCAGTAGTCCTATTGTCTATCTTGTAAAAATATATATATATACATAGATATGAATATATACATATAAATATCTTTTTCCTTCTTTCTTTTCTCTTTCCCTCCATCTCAGTTGTTCTTGCTTTTTGAGCAATTTCTTTCCCTTTCCCTTTCACAATATCTGTTGTACATTGTGGATTTCCTTTACTTTTTCAGTTTTTTCCACTTGGGAGACAATGCAATATTTATAAGTGCAAGTCTGATTTATTTCCCTTATAAGTATGGTCTCAAGTTGCATTCAGTTACCTATAAAAGCCTTGAGTTTGCCTTTCTTTATAGGTGAGTAATACTCCATTATATACAAATACCACATCTTTTTAAAAATCTATTTCGTGGTTGATGGGCATTTGGGTTGTTGTCAAGATTTAGCTATTACAAATTGTGCCGCTATAAACATGGGTGCACATATATCGCTGTGGGATGATGTTTTCAATTCTAGGAAATACCCAGAAGGGGAATACTTGAATTGAATGGGACCTCTAATCCTTGTTTTTTGATGAGTCTTCACACTGATTTCCACAATAGTTGTACCAGTCTGCACTCTCACCAACATAGAGAAGGGCTCCTTTTTCCTCATAGCCTTCTAGCATTTGTTATTGGTTGATTTCTTGATGATAGCCATTCTTTCTGGAGTGAAACAAGAAAGAGTGTTGTTTTAATTTACATTTCTCAAATGATCAATGCTGCTGAACATTGTTTTGTATATTTATTTGCCATTTGTAATTCTCCATCTGAGAAGTGTGTATTCATTTTAGATCCCCAGTTTTGGTTTGTGTCTTTGAATCTGGGGGCCCAGATTTTTTTCAGTCTTTCTTTATATTTTCTAGATATAAGTCCTTTGTCTGAGGGACAGTTTGCTAAAAAATTTTTCCCATTCTTGGGGCTTTATTTTCACTTTGTTAGTGATTTCTTTTGATGTGCAAAAACTTTTTAGTAAGACGGGATCCCAGTTGTTGATTCTTTGAAGTATTTTGCATGCAGTTTGCATTTTGCTCATGAACTCTTTGCTTACTTTTCTTTCTTCAAGGTTTCTACTTACCTTGTATTCCAGTGGATTTAATGTTTATGTTTTAAAATTTAGATTTTTGACCCATTTTGACTTTGGTTTAGTGCGTGGTGATACACTTGTGTTTAGTTTTAGTCTTTAGCACGTAGAAAGCCAAGTTTTCCAGTACTATTTATTAAAGAGGCTATCTTTCTTCCAGTAAATGTGTTTGGCTCCTTTGTCAAAGTTAAGGTGACTGAGTATCTTTGTAGTTGTGTCTGCATCTTCTGACTTGTTCCACTGATCCTCAGGTCTGTTTTTTTTTTTTTTTTTTTTTTTTTTTTTTTTTTTTTTTTCAGTAACATGCTGATTTTATAACAGTAACTTTGTAGTATAATTTCAAGTCTGGGATTGTGATGCCTAACAATTAATTTGTAAATGGGTGTAGAACTAACTGCTACAAAACAGCAGTGTGAATTGTATTCATTCCTCTATCAGAACCATGGTTGCCTCAAAAAGCAGCAGTCACATAGTAGGATAGAGTTTATATGTTTCTGATTGACCTAGGATTCATATTTTTATTTGGATTTGGCTTTTGAGGCTAAAAGGGAGTGAAAGGATGACTGACTTTCTGCCTAGATCATAGCCCCTTTTTCTGGAGGTAAAAGTTGGGAAGACCATTCAGATTCTGGGTTCTTAGTTATGGGTTGTGGTTCTTGTTTTTTCTATTGTGATTTTTTCCCACTTTGTACCTTCATATGAATTTTAATACTACACTACTGTTTCAGGGTTCCTATCCAGATTTGCTTTTTCAAATTGGGCATGTATTTATACCTTTAATTTATTGGATACACACACTTCACAGGAATGGAAAGGTGAAGTTTGAAGAACTCAATTTGTCCCCCAAATGACACGTAAGAGATTGCAAGTCTAAGTTACTATAGAATATTTAAGTGTGCCTTATTATTGTTTCTAAATGCACACAAATGCATCTTTTAGCAATTTATTATTCACCACATGCACTCATTATTTGATGTGATTAGAGTTTTAAATAAGTCTACATGATTAACTAAGGTTGGAATGTGGATTATACATGGATTTTATCCATTTATAAATGCAAAGAACTGAAGACTACAAGGAAAAAATCAAAACCTATAGAAACTGAGAATGTATTTAAATAATTCCTTTGCAATTTATTGATGCTAAGACATTTTCTTCCCTTGAAAGCTTGAAATTTCTCTTTTAACTTCCCTGAAGTATGTCAGAATAAATTAATGACTATGTAATTAATATTCAGGTATTTTATGGTATTTTGACAATAGTCTTCAACCTCTTCTCTTACTTTATATTTGAGACCACATATTCACAGTTTGTTGATAAGCATTTGGTTGCAGCCTGAGATATTTCCAGGTCTAAAGCCAGGTTCACATTTTAACTTTGAAGAGACAGAAATCCCATACAAATACAGTCAGGCCATAAACTTAATCAAAATTTCTGTTTTACTGGATGTTATATTAAATATGACCATAATGCCAAGAGAAATACATGAAAAATCCGTTTGTATCCACATCTTGCTGCTTCCATATAGTATAAAATAACAAAATTCTCAGAGGTATGTGTTTGTATATATGTGTGGAAGAACATGTGTACATTAATCCACTTTTCTCTTTGGGTTTGGCTGCTGTACGTGTTTTGACCAATAAAAGATGGGTTTCAATTAAAATCTGGGGCTGGCCAGCTGTGTATCTGTTAACTTTTCTTTTGTATAATATTGGAGCACGAATTTATATACTTTCCAAAGTATTGTGTGGCTTTTTCTTTACTTTTTCTGCAAATCTGGAACATCTTTTTCCTATCCAATTTTCCCAGAATATTTGCTTACTTAGAATTCCACTCATCTCCGGCACAATTAAAATGATCATGCACAGGAAGACAAAGCATGACTTTCTTATAGAATTTGCAGAGGAGAGAGGGATCATCTTTGCTACTTGCAGACAAAGACCCTGTGTCACGTGCAGGCAAAGGAGAGAGTTGTGGTGCAGGGAGCCCAGCGCAGCTTGGAAGTGAGGACTAAATGCACAACTGGGGCCACATTTGGCACATTTGGTTGATCCTGCAGTAAGACTTCATCTGTAGGAAGAATGGTCTGAAACAGAGGCATATATGTAAAGACTTGATTGTTAAGCATGATCACAAAGAGGAGCAGAGATATAAACCAGGCGAAGAAGGGTAAACTTGTCACTAAGGTCAACTGGGTGCTCTGTCCTACATTATATAGAGTCTGATGAAATGCTTCTGGTTGGAACTCTGTCTCCTCTAAGCTGCACTGGTTGAAGATACTAATCCTTAGTATCTCAGGACACAACTATGATTGGTGCTAGAGCTTAGAGAGACTGATAAAATTAAAATGATCCTGTTAGGTTGACTCTTAATCTAATCCTACTAGTACTATTGTAAGAATAAATTTGGATCCACAAAGAGACACCAGGGATGGCTGTGCTCAGGGGAAAGGACAGGTATGGACATAAGAAGAAGACTGCTATCTACCAGTTAAGAAAAGAGGCCTCAAGAGAAGCAAAATCTGCTCACACCTTGATCTTGGACTTCTAGCCTCCAGACCTGTGCAAAAATGATTTTCCTCTGTTTGGGGTATTTAGTCTGTGTTTGATTTCCTATGACAGGCCAGGCAAATTAATTTACCCCTTGAAAGGTAAATTAACAAACAAGTTTTGAACTTGGGAGGATTTCCTGCCCAGCACTTCTGAGTCATACATCCTTGGGCATCAACCAAGTGTCCCTGGAGTCTTATGCATTGGAGTCAACAGATGTTGACCAGAACAGGAGGTGACAGGAGCACATCCGAATCAAAGATGAGGTCCTGGGAGGTGGCAATGTGAGCAGCAGGCAGGGACCTGTGCGGCAATGGGCTGCAGGGGTAGGGAGAGAGGATGGCTGAAACAAGAGATAAGCTGAGAGGAGCTAACGCAGAGCTGAAGTGGTACCTGATACATGGTGTGATGCTGGTTTTAATAATAATAGTGGGTGAGAATATCCTGTATGACATACACAAAGCTCAGCACTCTGCATAAGCCATCTCCCTGAACTCCAGCAAACACACAGAGATTTAGGTACTATCAGTATCTATTTTACAGATGAAGAAACTGAGGCTCAGAGAGGCTCAGAGATTTGCCCAAAAGTGTAAAAGCTGAACTCTAGTTGTCTGGCTCCAAACCTACATCTTCACTCTTACTTTCTATTTATGTTATGATTGAGCTGATTTTCTAGAAAGAGAATTTAGAATAGAGATTTTAAATTAATGCTCAAGTTTTTCTTAGACAAAATATAAGGTATAGTGTTCTATGTCTGAGATGAATAGGTTAGTAAAACAGAGTAGTTAAGCAGTCAGAAACAGAGCCAAGTTTTTTATTCCCAAATACCAGCTCAACTGCTTACCTGCTGTGAGGATGTAGGAAAGTTACTCAACATCTCTGGGCCTCACTTCCAATCTGTGGATGACACAAATGGCATTGACCACATAGAATTGTTGTGGTGAGTGCTATGTAATATTTGAAAATTATTTTTTATATTTAATAAGTAGTAGGTATTTTTATTATTATAATCTTTATATTATTTACCAGATGTGACTTTTTCCAAGAACTCTTTTCTATACAAAATTCTTGAAATTACATGTACATTTCTGAATTTTTGCAACACTTCTTTTGCTATGCAAACTAAGGGACATATTTTATTTTTTTTAAAAGTGTCAAGTGCCAGCTGTTAAAACTCACATTGCCGGAATCATAAATGAAGTCACCATTTGGCAAGCAATTTCTTGGCAGGAGTGGTTCTCACCAACAGAAGAAATGAAAAAATATTAAATAAAATCTCCATTGTGATCCATTAAGCATTTCATGGCTCAGCAAGTTTTTGCAGCTGCAAAGTTCTTTTCCTTCTATTTTAGAACTCAGGCAGGTTGTGTGCAGGAAGTAGGATGATGGTTTTCTTTCTTCCTAGTTACCATTTTTCTGCAGGTTAGGCTGCTAATCACAAAGCTAAGATAACCACATTACCCAAACCCAAGCATGGTCACTGGATTAAAAGACCATACTGATTATCTGATTGCTTTAATTTAAAGTGGAGAACATAGTCTATGGTTGCAATTGTAGTTCTTATCTCCCTCCTCCCTTTGGAGGGTAGATAGAACAAATTTCCCTAACTGTAAAACTTGGGGGTTGGATTAGATATTGGCTAAGTCCTCTTTGGCTCTGACATTCTGTGACTCCAGATTCTCTTCTTCTTGGGTAATGTTTTTTGTTTTCAAAGGCATTCGCCAGGTCCCAATATTCATATGCGATCGTTTGAGTCTGGGTTGCCACAAAGGTGAAAAAGCAAGACCCTCCATTTTAGTAAGGCTTTACAATTTATGAAATACCTTCACATATTCATCCTTCTATAAAATCTTCACAGAAACTCCAATGATTTTGCATAAGAAGAATGAGGAACAAGAAGACTGGGGAGGTTAAGTGATTTGTCCAAGGTCACACAGTTTATTGGAAGCAAGGTCCAATTTAAAATAAGAAATTCTATTGGTTGGTGTAGTTTTTTTTCAGTATGACATAGGTCTTCCAACCCAGAGGATAGACATGATGATTTAGAAGGACTGTATCAATTCTATCAGTTGCTTCTGTGGGACAGCATTGATTCTGTTAGTCTTGATTGGGTCGTGCACATAACACTGAATCAATCATTGTGGCCAGAGGAATATAAAGTTTTTGAGTGACCAGGCCTAGTCATAGTTTCCTTTTGAAACTTGGGATGCAGTTAGCTTCCTAAATCACATAGCTCAAAAACTGGTGTAGGAAAATCAGGGGCAGCCTTCAGATGAAGAGAGAATAAATAACACATTAAAATGTTAAGAAAATCCCATTATGCATAGAAAAAGCAGTTCCCCCAAATACACCTCAAGGATAATATTATTTTTTTAAAAAATATGTTTTATTTTGTTTTGTCTTAATTTAATTTTTTCAAGAGTAGATTTTCTTTGAAGGCTGTCAACCCAAAACTAACTCAAGTGTGATTGAGAAAGCATGGAAATCAAAACTCAATCACTTCAAGTATGAGATTTCTGGAAACCTATAACCATTTTGTGCATTTGGATCCCAGCTCAAAGGACACAGGCGCTCTCCTTTGGGATCAATAAGATCAAATCTCCAAACATTCCCTGGACACCTTATGTGCAAAATAGATCACGGTAAACAGAGGTGCTGGTCATGTTGCCTAATTTGTCAATTTGATTCTGCCATCAGTCTTCTTGACCTGTTATTCCCCAGGTTTTATAACTGTGAGGCATTTTTTTGGTGGTGGTGGGATAACATTCCAATCCCCTTTGGCTTAGAAAAGCTGCTCAAAGAGTTTTTTGAAAATTTGTTTTTGGATTATAGTCTGTTGATCAAAACTTTTCCCTCAGTTGTCATGGTAACTTTGATATTGCAAGAGCTCAAAGTTAGCCTAGAACTTTAACAAACAAACTACTTCCAGATAGAAGGTCTGATTAAGGACATTTGGCCTGGGGCACAGAGTTTTTACTCCAAATAAATAACTAGAAAATAACCAGCAAATCATTCTGGTTCAACTAAACTAATTTCAGACCCAACCATGGAATGTGTTGTTATAGCCCAGTCCCTCGAAGCGACTACTCAACTCAATCATGAGCATCTTGAAAATCAATAGTTTGAAAAGATTCAGTTGCCTACTAGTTATCCTGTAGGTGGAGAAGAGGCAGTGAAAGTGATCTGTAGGGTGTGGTTATTGTTAGAAGTTGGTGCAGGAGTGCTTTCATATCCTGTGTCTTTAGCCATTCTCAAGTTGTTGGGTCAGGTTTCTAGAGGCACTAACCCATCCATTGCTAACCTACTGCCTTGAGGTCTGACTCTCACATACTATCTGGGATCACTGTGTGCGAGAACTAATTTGTGAGACTGGCAAATTTTCTCATTGAAAGACAGCATCTCTGTTAATTTGGGGATTGCAGCTTCTCTATTTCCCTCAAAGACTGTTTGCTTCATTCAGGTTTGCCACTTAATGACTCTACCCTTTCAACAGCCATGGAAGTTCCCAATGGGAGTCTGTGTAGTTATTTTTTATTTTATTATTGTTATTATTTGTGCATTTATTGGGAGGAGGAGTTATCTCCTCCTTCCAGATAGAAGGTCTGATTAAGGACATTTGGCCTGGGGCACAGAGTTTCTTTAGTTTTTGAAACTAAAGCCTATTTCTTTAAGTCATTACTTAGAGGAAGATTTTTTTTTTTTGGTACCAGGGATGGAACTCATGACCTTGTGCTTGCCAGGCAGGCGCTGTGCCACTGAGCTACATCTCCTGCCAAAGGAATACTTCTTAGAAATAATTATTGAGACACAATTTACACACAACAAAATCCATTCATTTTAAGTATATAACTCAGTGACTTAGTAAATTACACAGTTGTACAAGCATAATCACCTTCCAACCTTAGAACATTTTTAATACCTCAAAGAGACACTTAGTGTCCATTTGTCATTTCTATTTCTATTTTCTATTTTATTCTTAGTCTACTTGGCTTCACTACTAAATTCTGAAGTTTCTTTTTGGATTCTGTTTGGATTTTCTGAGAGAGAGAGAGAGAGAGAGAGAGAGAGAGAGAGAAATATTCCCTCCATTCCAAATGTAAAATGTGCTTATTGTGAAACAAGTACAAAATTTAAAGAAAAGTATTATTAAAAAATATGCCATTTATAATGTTAAAAAACTGTGAGTGTCCAAGTAGAAAATATTCTAGATTATTCATTTTTTATCATCTAAAAAATCAATAAATATTTACCATAAAAATTTTGAAAAATACTTAGAATAAATAAGAGGAAAGCATTCCTAATCTCACTGTCCAGAGATACCTCTCTATATCAGTTAACTTTTACAACATAAAAAGTACTCTGAAAAATTTCAGTGGCATACCGTAATAAGCAATTATTTCTAGCTCACAGTTGTATGGGTAGGTGTGGCAGTTTTGTTTCAGAGTACAGGCCAATTTTAGGTCTTTTCCAGAGGTATCATTTTGTGTCTTGAGCTCAGTAGTGACATGGAACATGTTTGCTCAGAGAATGAGTGGGAGTATGTAACACCTCTTAAGGCCTCAGGTCACACCTGCCACAGTCTGCTGGCCAAAACAAGGCATGTAGAGAAGCCCAACTTCAATGGGCAGGAAGTATCCTCCTCCTATTGTGATGTAGGGGGAGAGAGTCAATAGTCCCTGAATGGTACTTCAACATATTACAAGTATTTTAATATTTGTGCTTTTATGTTCCTTCTTTGTGAAATAGATTTTTATATTAAAATTTATTTCTTTTACAAAAATGGTTTCTTTCTAGTAAGTACCTGGAAGAATGCTCAACATCATTAATCATTAGGGAAATGCAAATCAAAAGTAAAATGAGATACCATTTCACATCCATTAAGATGGCTATTATTTAAAATATTATTTAAAAAACCAGAAAATAACAAATACTGAAGAGGTTGTAGAGAAATAGGAACCTTGTACATTGTTTGGGGAATTGAAAAGTGGTGTAGCTTCTGCGATTACCCTCCTATGAATCTGCATAAAAAGCATTTATGCATAACCATATCTCTTTTCTGAATCAAATAGAAACATATTATAACACTGCTCTGAACCTTACATTTTTTCACTTAGTATTAGATGTTAGAGATGTTCCCATCTCACTCCTTTAAACTTTTTCTTTTCTTCCCTATATAGAACTTTATTGTACGCATAGGCCATAATTTATCTTAGCATTTCCTTACTGATGGACATTAATATTTTGTATATATACAGAATAAATTCTCAGTGGTAGAATTTTTACATTGCAAGATTAGTGCATTTGCACATTTGACATTGTTAAATTGTTTGCAGTATAGGTCATATCCATTTACACTTCCAATAGTTATAAAAGAATATCTGTTTCCTAAAACATGATTAAAGCCATAATGTGAATGTTCACCAGTCAGTTAAGGAATATATTTTGTTGAAGTATTTGCAAGTAAGTTGTTCACCTCATAATATTATTCTTTTTTTAAAATTTTATTTAAAGAGAAGAAAGAAAAAACAAAACAAAACAAAACAGAATAAAGGGTAGCAACAATACAGAATTCCAAGAAAAAAGGAAAAGAACAACAACAAAAAAACCGAAGAGATTATTACTTGACAAATTACATAATGACTTCTTGGAAATAGTTGTTCAAATTATAAAGTTAAAACATGTAAAGTAGACATTCAAACAGTGAGTCTGTTAACAGTTCTGTTCCATGATCTGACAAAAAAAACCCCAGCAATATGGTCATCCATGTTACCCACTCAAATATACATGCAATTATATCAAAAGGGCAAAATTAAACACAACAAAACAGAACAAAGCAGATCACAAGAAAGCAATGCAAGGGACATAAATTCCAAAACTAGACAATTGGAGATATTCACTCTTTATCATATTGACTATTGTTTTCTTCCAAATAGTTGTCCATATTGTCACATACAGGGAATTCACATGAAACAACATAGTATGGAATTGATCTGAGCAGGACGAGGAGGGCGTTTCAGGTCTTCAAGACCAGACAATAGGGAAGCTGAGAATGGCTGTCATAGTGTCTCTCATTCTTCTAAAAACAGCTGTCCACACCTTCATGTGTGTTGAACTTAAACAAAACAAAACAAGCTAAAAATCACTTTGAACAAAGAATGATAATTTTGCTGGATTACACATCATGACATTATGGAATCATCACTGGGTACTGTAGTGTCTCTTTTTCTTCAAAGTAGTTGTTCATTTCAACATGTGTTATATAGTTGGTTCTTGCAAACTGTTTATAAGCTCTACACATGCATGAGTCTCTAAATGTATATCTATCCTTTCTGTATTAGAGGTAAAAACAAAACAAAGCAAGATTAAACAAAACAATTCCTAGAAAAGCATGAAGCAAAAAAGTCATATATAACCGCAATACAAGGAGATCTACAATGGTTACCATGATGTCTCAGCAGTATATAACAACATTAATAAAAACAAAGCATTGGAGACATTATAAGACTTCAAAAGCAAGTAATAATCAAACCAGAGTGGGTATCTTAATGAATCTTGTCATCTTCAGTGTAGTTGCCTATACTCTTAGACTTGATGCTATCAATCATAACAGATTTAAATAAAATCA
>PVJX010030033.1:0-22385 GCA_004027295.1 Dolichotis patagonum
TAACCTGCCTTCTCCTCTGGTAAGTGACTGTGTTCTGGCAATACACAGCCACCCCAGGGTAGGGAAACAAGAAGCATTAACAATTCCTGAGATCCAAGCCATGGTGGAACTTATGGCGCTGAGCAAAAAGTAACCTGCTTTCTGCCCTGGTAAGTGACTGTGGTCTGGCACTCTGCAGCCACCTTAGGGCAGGGAAAAATGAAGAAGCAGGGTTTCCTGAGATCCGACCCATGGTACAACTGAGGGCGCCAAGCCAACCAGTAACCTGCGTTGCACCCTGGGAAGTGACTGTGATCTGGCAAGCCGAGGCCACCCCGGGGCAGGGAAACAAGTAGCAAGAGCGTTTCCTGAGATCCGAGCCACACTGGAACTTAGGGCCTCAAGCCCAGCAGTAACCTGCCTTCCGCGCTCGTAAATGACTGTGGTCTGGCCAGCTGCAGCCACTGCAGGGCGCGGAAACAAGAAGCAAGAGCATTTCAGGAGATCTGAGCCATGTTTTAAATTAGGCCACCAAGCCAAGGAGTAACCTGCCTTATGCCCTTGTAAGTGACTATGGTCTGGCAAGGCACGGCCACACCAGGTTGAGGAAAGAAGAAGCAAGAGCATTTCCTGTGATCTGCACCATGTTGGAACTTAGGGCCCCAAACCAACCAGTAACCTGCCTTCTGCCCTGTTAAGTGTCGGTGGCCAGGCAAGCCATGGCCACCCCATGTGTGGGGAAAGAAAAGGCAAGAGCGTTTCCTGAGATCCACACCATGTTTGAACTGAGGGCACCAAGCCAACCAGTTACCTGCCTTCCACCCTAGTAAGTGACTGTGCTCTGGCAAGCCGCTGCCTTCCCAGGGCCAGGAAAGAAGAACAGGAGCCTTTCCTGAGATCTTTGCCATTTTGGAACTTCGGGCTCAAAGCCAGTCAGTAACCAGCCATCTGCCCTGCTAAATGACTGTGGTCTGGCAAGACACGGCCACCCCTGTGTGGGTAAAGAAGAAGCAAGAGCGATTCCTGTGATACAAGCATGGTGGAACTTATGGCACGTAATCAACCCATAACCTGACTTCTGCCCTCATAATCGAATGTGGTCTGCCAAGCCGCGACTACACCAGGGTGGGGAAACAAGAAGCAAGAGCGTTTTCTGAGATGAGAGCCCAAGTGGAACTTAGGGCACTGAGCCAACCAGTTACCAGCCTTGGGAATTGGTAAGTGACTGTGGTCTGGCAAGACAACGCCTCACGGGGGCGGACAAACAAGAAGCAAGAGCGTTTCCTGATATCCGGGCTATGGTGGAATTTATGGCACTGAGCAAACCAGGAACCTGCTTTCCACCCTGGGTAGTTACTATCCTCTGTCAAGCCACGGCCAAACCAGGGCGGGGAAAGAAGAAGCAAGACCATTTACTGAGATCCGCATGCTGTTGAAACTTAGGGCCCTGAAACAACCAGTAACCTGCCTTGTGACCTGGTAAGTGACTATTGTCTGGCTAGCCGTGGCCAC
Source organism: Dolichotis patagonum (assembly GCA_004027295.1). Lineage (NCBI taxonomy): Eukaryota > Metazoa > Chordata > Mammalia > Rodentia > Caviidae > Dolichotis > Dolichotis patagonum. The sequence continues at coordinate 1,492 of PVJX010030033.1, forward strand.
CCCACAGCAGGGAAACAAGTATCAAGTGCAGTTCCTGATATCTGAACCATGGTAGAACTTAGGGAGCCATGTCAAACAGTAACCTGACTTGCACCCTGATTAGTGACTGTGGTCTGGCAAGCCGCAACCACTCTAGGGTGGGGAAACAAGAATCCAGAGGGTTTCCTGAGATCTGAGAGATGTTGGAACATAGGGCACAGAGTCAATCAGTAGCCTACCTTGTGCCCTGGTAAGTGACTGTGGTATGGCATGCCATGTCCAGTGCTGGGCGGGGAAACAAGAAGCAAGAACGTTTCCTGAGTTCCGAGGAATGGTGCAGTTAGGGCGCCGAGCCAACAGGGAACCTTCCTTGTGCCCTGGTAAGTGACTGTGCTCTGGCAAGACACAGCCACCCCAGGGTGTGGAAACAAGAAGCAATAGTGATTCCTGAGATCCAAACCGTGATGGAACTTATGGCGCTGAGCCAACAAGTAGCCTGCTTTCCGCCCTGGTAAGTGACTGTGGTCTGGCAAGCCTTGGCCACTACAGGGCGGGGAAACAAGAAGCAAGAGCATTTCCTGAGATCCGAGCCATGGCAGACTGAGGGCGCCCTTCCAACCAGTAACCTGCCTTCTGCAATGACAAGTGACTGTGGTCTGGCATGCCACGCCCAACCCAGGGAGGGGAAACAATAAGCAAAAGCGTTTCCTCAGATCTGTGCCTTGTTGGAACTTAGGGTGCCTAGCCAAACAGTAACATGCCTTGTGCCCTGGTACGTGACTGTGGTCTGGAAAGCTGCTGCCACCCAAGGGCATGAAAAAAAGAATCAAGATTGTTTCCTGATATCAGAGCCATGGTGGAACTTAGGGAACCAAGCCAACCAGTAACCTCCCTTGCGTCCTTGTAAGTGACTGTGGTCTGGCACTCCATGGCCAAATTAGGGTGGGGAAAAAAGAAAAAAAGAGGGTTTGCTGAGATCCGAGCCATGGTGGAACTCATGGTGCCAAGCCAAGCAGGAACATACCTTGCACCATGATAAGTGACTGTGGCCTGGTAAGCTGCAGCCACTGCAGTGAGGGGAAACAAGAAGCAAGCACCTTTCAGGAGATCTATGCCTTGTTGGAAATTACGGTGCTGATCCAATGAGTAACATGCCTTCTGCCCTGGTTAGCGGCTGTGGTATGGCAAGCCATATCCAGCGCTAGGTGGGGAAACAAGAAGCAAGAGCGATTCCTGAGTTATGAGCCATGGTGCAGTTAGGGCGCCGAGCCAACGAGTATCCTTCCTTGCGCCCTGGTAACTGACTGTGGTCTGGAAAGCCACAGCCAGGACAATGCGGGGAAACAAGAATCAAGAATGTTCCTGAGATCCTCGCCATGTTGGAATTTCAGGTGCCAAGCAAATCAGTAACCTGCCTTTTGCCCTGGGAAGTGACTGTGGTCTGGCAAGACACAGCCACCCCAGGGTGGGGAAACAAGAAGCAAGAGCGATTCCTGAGATCCAAGCCATGGTGGAACATATGGCGCTGAACCAACACGAAACATGCCTTCTGACTTCGTAATTAAGTGTGTTCTGGCAAGCCGTGGCCACCCCAGGGCAGGGGAATAAGAAGCAAGAGCGTTTCCTGAGATCCGAGCGCTGGTGGAGCTTATGGCGACGAGCCAACCAGTAATCTGTTTTCCACCCTTGTAAGTGACTGTGGTCTGGCAAGCCCTGGCCACCCCAGGGCAAGGAAACAAGAAGTAAGAAGGTTTCATGAGGTGCGAGCCCTGATGGAACTTGGGGCACCAAGCCAACCAGTAATATGCCTTGCTCCCTGGTAAGTAAATGTGGTCTGGCACTCCGCGGCCACCTTAGGGTGGGGAAAACAGAAGAAACAGCGTTTTCTGAGATCCGAGCCATGGTGTAACTGAGGGTGACAAGCCAACAAGTAACCTGCCTTCCGCCCTGGTAAGTGACTGTGGTCTGGCAACCCACAGCCACCCCTGTGTGGGGAAACAAGAAGCAAGAACGTGTCCTGAGATCCAAGCCTTGGTTAAGTTAGTGTGCTAAGCCAACCAGTAACCTGCCTTGCACCCTGGGAAGTGACTGTGTTCTGGCAAGCTGCGGCCACTGCAGGGCGCGAAAACAAGAAGCAAGAGCATTTCAGGAGATCTGTGCCATGTTTGAAATTAGGGCACCGAGCCAATGAGTAACCTCCCTTCCGCCCTGGTAAGTGACTGTGGTCTGTCAAGACACGGCCACACCAGGGTGAGGATAGAAGAAGCAAGAGCATTTCCTGAGATCTGCACCATGTTGGAACTTAGGGCCTCAATCCAACCAGTAACCTGCCTTCTGCCCTGTTAAGTGTCGGTGGCCTGGCAAGCTTTGGCCACCCCAAGTGTGGGGAAGGAAGAAGCAAGAGCATTTCCTGAGATCCACGCCATATTTGAACTTAGGTCACGAAGCAAACCAGTAACCTGGATTGCACCCTAGTAAGGGACTGTGCTTTTGCAAGCCGCTGACTTGCCAGGGCTGGGAAAGAAGAACAGGAGCCTTCCTGAGATCTTTGCCATGTTGGAACTGCAGGCTCAAAACCAATCAGTAAACAGCCTTCTGCCCTGGTATGTGACTGTGGTCTGGCAATACACGGCCACGCCTGGGAGGGGAAAGAAGAAGCAAGAGCGTTTCCTGAGATCCAACCCATAGTGGAACTTATGGTGCCGAGCGAACCAGTAACCTGCTTTCCACGCTTTTAGCTGACTGTGGTCTGGCATGCTGCAGGCAACCTTAGGGCGGGGAAACAATAAGCAAGAGCGTTTCCTCAGATCCATGCCATGGTGGAATTTATGGTGCCAAGCCAACCAGTAACCTGGTTTTTGCCCTGGAAAGTGACTGTCGTCAGGCAAGGTAAGGCCACACCTGGGTGGGGAAACAAGAAGCAAGAACATTTCCTGAGATCCACACGCTGTTGAAACTTAGGGCCCCAAAACAACCAGTAACCTGCCTTGTGACCTGGTAAGTGACTATGATTTGTTCAGCCGTGGCCAACCCAGGGCAGGGAAACAAGAATCAAGTGAGTTTCCTGATATCTGAGCCATGGTGGAAATTATGGCGTGAAGCCAACCAGTAACCTGCCTTGCGCGCTGGTAAGTAACTGTGGTCTGGCAAGCCGTGGCCAGCCCAGGGCGGGGAAACAAGAAGCAAGAGTGTTTCCTGATGTCCTAGCCATGGTGGAAATAAGGGCGCAGAGCCCATCAGTAGCCTAACTTGCGCCCTGGTAAGTGACTGTGGTCTGGCAAGATATGGCCAACCCTGGGTGGGGAAACAATAAGCAGGAGCGTTTCATGAGATCCGAGTCATGGTGGATCTTCTGGCCCCAAGCCAATCAGTAACCTGCCCTCTGCCCAGGTAAGTGACTGTTGTCTGGCAAGACACGGCAAACCCTGGGTGGGTTAAGAAGAAGCAAGAGCCATTCCTGTGATACAAGCATGGTGGAATTCATGGCACGGAACCAACCCGTAACCTGGTTTCCACCCTGGTAATTTACTGTTGTCTGGCAAGCCACGGCCAAAGCAGGATGGGGAAAGAAGAAGCAAGAGCATTTCCTGAGATCCGCACACTGTTGAAACTTAGGGCGCTGAAACATCCAGTAATCTGCCTTGTGACCTGGTAAGTGACTATTGTCTGGCAAGCCGTGGCCACCCCAAAGGAGGGATACAAGTATCAAGTTCATTTCCTGATATCTGAACCATGGTAGAACTTAGGGCGCCAAGCCAAACAGTAGCCTGACTTGCGCCCTGGTAAGTGACTGTGGTCTGGCAAGCCGCAACCACTCTAGGGTGGGGAAACAAGAAGCCAGAGGGTTTCCTGAGATACAAGTGATGTTGGAACATAGGGCAGAGAGTCAATCAGTAGCCTACCTTGTGCCCTGGTAAGTGACTGTGGTATGGAATGTCATGGCCACCCCTAGTTGGGGAAACAAGAAGCAAGAGCGTTTCCTGAGTTCTGCGTAATGGTGCAGTTAGGGCACCGAAACAACAGGTAAACTTCCTTGCGCCCTCATAAGTGACTGTGCTCTGGCAAGCAGCTGCCACCCATTGGCCGAGAATCAAGAAGGAAGAGCATTTAATGGGAGCCTGGCCATGTTGGAACTTCAAGCGCCAGGCCAATCAGTATCTTGCCTTCCAACCTGCTAAGTGACTGTGGTCTGGCAATGCATGGACACCTGAGGGTGGGGAAACAAGAAGCAAGAGCGATTCCTGTGACCCCAGCCATGGTGGAATATGTGGCGCCAAGCCAACCAGAAACCTGCCTTCTGCCCTCATGACTGACTGTGCTCCGGCAAGCCGCAGCAACCCCAGGTCAGCAAAATAAGAAGCAAGATTGTTTCCTGAGATCCGAGCGCTGGTGGAGCATATGGCACCGAGCCAACCAGTAACCTGCTTTCTGCCCTGGTAAGTTACTGTGTTCTGGCAAGCTGTGGCCACCCCAGGGTGGGGAAACAAAAGCAAGAGCGTTTCCTGAGATCCAACCCATAGTGGAAATTATGGTGCCAAGCGAACCAGTAACCTGCTTTCCACGCTTTTAGCTGACTGTGGTCTGGCATGCTGCAGGCAACCTTAGGGCGGGGAAACAATAAGCAAGAGCGTTTCCTCAGATCCATGCCATGGTGGAATTTATGGTGCCAAGCCAACCAGTAACCTGGTTTTTGCCCACGTAAGTGACTGTCGTCAGGCAAGCTATGGCCACACCTGGGCGGGGAAAGAAGAAGCAAGAGCATTTCCTGAGATCCCCATGCTGTTGAAACTTAGGGCCACAAAATAACCAGTAACCTGCCTTGGGACCTGGTAAGGGACTATGGTTTGGCCAGCCGTGGCCACCCCAGGGCAGGGAAACAAGAATCAAGTGAGGTTCCTGATATCTGAGTCATGGTGGAAATTATGGCTCAAAGCCAACCAGTAACCTGCCTTGTGCCCTGGTAAGTAACTGTGGTCTGGGAAGCTGTAGCCAGCCCATGGCAGGGAAACAAGAAGCAAGAGGGTTTCCTGAGATCCTAGCCATGGTGGAACTAAGGGGGCAGAGCCCATCAGTAGCCTACCTTGTGCCCTGGTAAGTGACTGTGGTCTAGCAAGATATGGCCAAACCTGGGTGGGGAAACAAGAAGCAGGAGAGTTTCCTGAGATCCGAGCTATGGTGGATCTTCTGGCCCCAAGCCAAAAAGTAACCTGCCTTCTGCCCAGGTAAGTGACTGTGGTCTGGCAAGATACTGCCACCCCTGGGTGGGTTAAGAAGAAGCAAGTGCGATTCCTGTGATACAAGCATGGTGGAATTTATGGCACAGAACCAACCCGTAACCTGGTTTCCGCCCTGGTAATTTACTGTTTTCTGGCAAGCCACAGCCAAACCAGGGTGGGGAAAGAAGAAGCAAGAGCATTTCCTGAGATCCGCACGCTGTTGAAACATAGGGCACTGAAACAATCAGTAACCTGCCTTGCGACCTGGTCTGGCAAGCCCTGGCCACTGCACAGCAGGGATACAAGTATCAAGTGAGTTTCCTGATATCTGAACCACGGTAGAACTTAGGGTGCCAAGTCAAACAGTAACCTGACTTGCGCCCTGGTAAGTGACTGTGGTCTGGCTAGCTGCAACCACCCTAGGGCGGGGAAACAAGAAGCAAGAGGGTTTCCTGAGATCCGGGCGATGGTGGAACTTAGGGCACAGAGCCAATCAGTAGCCTACCTTGCGCCCTGGTAAGTGACTGTGGTATGGCATGCCATGTCCAGCGCTAGGTGTGGAAACAATAAGTAAGAGTCTTTCCTGAGTTCTGAGCCATGGTGCAGTTAGGGCACCAAGCCAACAAGTAACCTTCCTTGCGCCCTGGTAAGTTACTGTGGTCTGGCAAGCCGCTGCCACCCCATGGCCAGGAATCAAGAAGCAAGAGCATTTAATGGGAGCCTGGCAATGTTGGAACTTCAAGCGACACGCCAATAAATAACCTGCCTTTCACCCTGGTAAGTGACTGTGGTCTTGCAAGGCACGGCCACCCCAGGGTGTGAAACAATAAGCAAGAGTGATTCCTGAGATACAAGCCATAGTGGAACATATGGTGCTGAGCCAACCAGAAACCTGCCTTCTGACCTCGTTATTAAGTGTGTTCTGGCAAGCTGCAGCCATCCAAGGGCAGGGAAATTAGAAGCAAGAGTGTTTCCTGAGATCCGAGCGCTGGTGGAGCTTATGGCGCCGAGCCAACCAGTAATCTGTTTTCCGCCCTGGTAAGTGACTGTGGTCTGGCAAGCCGCAGCCACCCCAGGGCAGGGAAACAAGAAGTAAGAAGGTTTCCTGAGATGTGAGCCCTGGTGGAACTTGAGACGCCAAGCCATCCAGTAAGCAGGTTGCAAACTGGTCAGTGACTGTGGTGTGGCAAGACGAGGCCACACCAGGGCGGGGAAACAAGAAGCATTAGCGATTCCTGAGATCCAAGCCATGGTGGAACTTATGGCACCAAGCCAACAAGTAACATGCTTTCCGCCCCGGTAGGTGACTGTGGTCTGGCAAGCCTAGGCAAAACCCATGTGTGGCAAAACAAGAAGCAAAAGCGTTTCCTGAGAGGGGAGACCTGGTGGAACTTGGGGCGCCGAGCCAACCAGTAACCAGCCTTGCGAACTGGTAAGTGACTGTGGTCTGGCAAGCCACGGCCCCACCAGGGTGGGGAAACAAGAAGGAAGAGTGTTTTCTGAGATCCGAGCCATGTTGGAACTTAGGGCACTGAGCCAAGCATTTACCTGCATTCTACACTATTAAGTGTCAGTGGCCTGGCAAGACTCGTCCACCCCATGTGTGGGCAAACAAGAAGCAAGAGCATTTCCTGAGATCCACACCATGTTTGAAATTAGGGCGCCAGGCCAACCAGTATCTTGCCTGCCACACTAGTAAATGACTGTCTTCTTGCAAGCCACTGCAACTCAAGGGCTGGGAAACAAGAAGCAAGAGCGTTTCCTGAGATCATCACCACGTTGTAATTTTGGGCGCCAAGCCAATCAGTAAGCTGCCTTCTGCCCTGATAAGTGACTGTGGTCTGGCAAGACACAGCCACCCCAGGGTGGGGAAATAAGAAGCAAAAGAGACTCCTGAGATCCAAGCCATTGTGGAACTTAGTCCTGAGCCAACGGGCATCCTGCTTTCTGCCCTGGTAAGTGACTGTGGTCTGGCCAACCATGGCAACTACAGGGCGGGGAAACAAGAAGCAAGAGCATTTTCTGAGATCCGAGCCATGGTGGAATGAGGGAGCCGATCCAACCAGTAACCTGTCTTCCGCAATGGTAAGTGACTGTGCTCTGGCATGCCGCGGCCAACCCAGGGTGGGAAAACAATAAGCAAAAGCATTTCCTCAGATCCGTGCCACGTTGGAACATAGGGAGCTGAGCCAAACAGTAACCTGCCTTTTGCCCTGGTAAGTGACTATGTTCTGGCAAGCTCTGGCCACCGAAAGGCATGGAAATAAGAACCAAGAGAGTTTCCTGATATCCGAGCCATGGTGGAAATTTGGGCGCCAAGCCAACCAGTAATCTGCCTTGCGCCCTGGTAAGTGCCTGTGGTCTGGCATTCCGCAGCCACCTTACGGTGGGGAAAAAAGAAGAAAGAGGGTTTGCTGATATCCGAGCCATGGTCGAACTTAGGGTCCTAAGCCAACCAGGAACCTACCTTGCACCCTGGTAAGTGACTGTGGTCTGGCAAGTCACAACCACCCCTGGGTGGGCAAACAAGAAGCAAGAACGTATCCTGAAATCCGAGCCATGCTGAAGTTAGTGTGCTGAGCCAATCAGTAACCTGCCTTGCACCCTGGTAAGTGACTGTGTTCTGGCAGGCCACGACCATACCTGGGTGGTGAAACAAGAAGCAAGAGCGTTTCCTGAGATCCGAGCCATGTTGGAACTTAGGGCCTCAAGCCAAGCAGGAACCTGCCTTCCATCCTCCTAAGTGACTGCGGTCAGGCAAGCTGCAGCCAACGCATGGCGGGGAAACAAGAATCAAGAGCATTGCAGGAGATCTGAGCCATGTTGGAAATTAGGGCGCCGAGCCAACGAGAACCCTGCCTTCCGCCCTGTTAAGTGACTGTGCTCTGGCAATGCACGTTCATACCAGGGCGAGGAAAGAAGGAGCAAGAGAATTTCCTGAGATCAGCATCACGTTGGAACTTCAGGCTCATAGCCAATCAGTAACCAGCTTTCCGCCCTGGTAAATGACTGTGGTCTGGCAATACAGGGCCAGCCCTGGGAGGGGAAACAATAAGCAAGAGCGTTTCCTGAGATCCGAGCCATGGTGGATCTTCTGGAGCCATGCCAATCAGTTACCTGCCTTCTGTCCTGGTAAGTGACTGTGTTCTGGCAAGACGCGGCCACCCCAAGTGTGGGGAAACAAGAAGCAAGAGCATTTCCTGAGATGCACGCCATGTTTGATATTAGGGCGCCAGGCCAACAAGTAACCTGCCTACCACACTTGTAAGTGACTGTGTTCTGGCAAGATGCGGCCACCCGTGGGCTGGCAAACAAGAAGCAAGAGCGTTTCCTGAGATCCTAGCCATGTTGTAATTTCGGGCGCCAAGCAAATCAGTAACCTGCCTTTTGCCCTGGTAAGTGACTGTGGTCTCGCAAGACACAGCCACCCAAGGGTGGGGAAATAAGAAGCAATAGCGATTCCTGAGATCATCGCTGTGTTGGAACTTCGGGCGCCAAGCCAACCAGTAACCTTCTTTGCGCACTGGTAAGTGACTGTGGTCTGGGAAGCCACAGCAAAACCAGGGTTGGGAAAGAAGAAGGAAGAGCATTTCCTGAGATTGGCACATGTTGAAACTTAGGGCACTGAACCAACCAGAAACCTGGTTTCCGCCCTGGTAAGTGACTGTGGTCTGGCAAGACATGGCCACACCAGGGGGAGAAATAAGAAGCAAGAGCATTTCCTGAGATCCACAGGCTATTGAAATTTTGGGGTATGAACCTACAAGTAACCTGCCTTGTGTCCTGGTAAGTGACTGTGGTCTGGCAAGCTGCGGCCACCCAAGGGCATGGAAACAAGAATTAAGAGTGTTTCCTGATATCAGAGCCATGGTGGAACTTAGGGAAACAAGCCAACCAGTAACCTGCCTTGCTCCCTGGTGACTGTGGTCTGGCACTCCATGGCCAAAATAGGGTGGGGAAAAAAAGAAAAAAGAGGGTTTGCTGAGATCCGAGACTTGGTGGAACTTAGGGTGCCAAGCCAACCAGGAGCCTACCTTGCGCCATGGTAAGTAACTGTGGCCTGGTAAGCTGTGGCCACTGCAGCGAGGGGAAACAAGAAGCAAGCAGCTTTCAGAAGATTTATGCCTTGTTGGACCTTACAGCACCTATCCAACGAGTAACATGCCTTCTGCCATGATAAGTGACTGTGGTATGGCAAGCCATGTCCAGCACTAGGTGGGAAAACAAGAAACAAGAGCACTTCCTGAGTTCTGAGAAATGGTGCAGTTAGGGCGCTGAGCCAACAAGTAACCTTCCTTTCGCCCTGGTAACTGACTGTGGTCTGGCAAGCCGCAGCCAGGTCAATGTGGGGAAACAAGAATCAAGAGTGTTTCCTGAGATCCTCGCCATGTTGGAATTTCGGGCGCCAAGCAAATCAGTAACCTGCCTTTTGCCCTGGTAAATGACTGTGGTATGGCAAGACACAGCCACCCCAGGGTGGGGAAACAAGAAGCAAGAGCGATTCCTGAGATCCAAGCCATGGTGGAGCATATGGTGCTGAGCCAACACGAAACCTGCCTTCTGATCTTGTAATTAACTGTGTTCTGACAAGCCGCGGCCACCGCAGGGCAGGGAAATAAGAAGCAAGAGCATTTCCTGAGATCCGAGCACTGGTGGAGCTTATGGTGCCGACCCAACCAGTAATCTGTTTTCCGCCCTCATAAGTCACTGTGGCCTCTCAAGCTATGGCCACCCCAGGGCAGGGAAACAATAAGTAAGAAGGTTTCCTGAGATGCGAGCCCTGGTAGAACTTGGGGCGCCAAGCCAACCAGTAACCAGCCTTGCAAACTCTTAAGTGACTGTGGTCTGGCAAGCCACGGCCACACCATGGTGGGGAAACAAGAAGCAAGAGCATTTCCTGAGATCCTCGCCATGTTGGAATTTCAGGCGCCAAGCCAATCGGTAAACTGCCTTCTGCTCTGGAAAGTTACTGTGTTCTGGCAATACACAGCCGCCCCAGGGTAGGGAAACAAGAATCAGTGATTCCTGAGATCCAAGCCATGGTGGAACTTATGGCGCTTAGCCAAATAGTAACCTGCTTTCTGCCCTCGTAAGTGACTGTGGTCTGGGAAGCCTTGGCAACTACAGGGCAGGGATACAAGAAGAAAGAGCGTTTCCTGAGATCCAAGCCATGGTGGACTGAGGGGGCCGATCCAACCAGTATCCTGCCTTCCACAATGGTAAGTGACTGTGGTCTGGCATGCCGCAGCCAACCCGGGGGGGGGAAACAATAAGCAAAAGCACTTCCTCAGATCCGTGCCACGTTTGAACTTAGGGTGCCAAGCCAACCAGGAACCTACCTTTTGTCCTGGAAAGTGAATATCTTCTGGCAAGCCAGGGCCACTCTGGTGCATGGAAACAAGAATCAAGAGCGTTTCCTGATATCCGAACCATGGTGGAACTTAGGGCACCAAGCCAACCAGTAATCTGCCTTGTGCGCTGGCAAGTGAATGTGGTCTGGCACTCTGCGGCCACCTTAGGGCAGGGAAAACAGAAGAAACAGGGTTTCCTGAGACACGAGCCATGCTGTATCTGAGGGTGCCAAGCCAACCAGTAACCTGCCTTCGGCCCTGGTAAGTGACTGTGGTCTGGCAAGCCACGGCCACCCCTGTGCGGGCAAACAAGAAGCAAGAACGTGTCCTGAGATCCATGCCATGGTGAAGTTAGTGCGCCAAGCCAACCAGTAACCTGCCTTGCACCCTGGGAAGTGACTGTGTTCTGGCAAGCCACAGCCACCCCAGGGCAGGGAAACAAGAAGCAAGAGCATTTCCTGAGATCCGAGCCATGTTGGAACTTAGGGCCTCGAGCCAAGCAGTAACCTGCCTTCCTCCCTCGTAAGTGATTGTGGTCCAGCAATCTGCGGCCACTGCAGGGCGCGGAAACAAGAAGCAAGAGCATTTCAGGAGATCTGTGCCATGTTTGAAATTAGGGCGCCGAGCCAACGAGTAACCTGCCTTCCACCCTGGTAAGTGACTGTGGTCTGGCAAGGAATGGTCACACCAGGGTGAGGATAGAAGAAGCAAGAGCATTTCCTAAGATCTGCAACATGTTGGAACTTAGGGCTTCAATCCAACCAGTAACCTGCCTTCTGCCCTGTTAAGTGTAGGTGGCCTGGCAAGCTTTGGACACCCCAAGTGTGGGGAAAGAAGAAGCAAGAGCGTTTCCTGAGATCCACGCCATGTTTGAACTTAGGGCACCAAGCCAAACAGTAACCTGGCTTTCACCCTAGTAAGGGACTGTGTTTTGGCAAGCCACTGCCTTCCCAGGGCTGGGAAAGAAAATTAGGAGCCTTTCCTGAGATCTTTGCCATGTTGGAACTTCGGGCTCAAAGCCAATCAGTAACCAGCCTTCTGCCCTGCTAAGTGAATTTGGTCTGGAAATACACGTCCACCCCTGGGAGGGCAAAGAAGAAGCAAGAGCGATTCCTGAGATCCAAGCCATAGTGGAACTTATGGCTCCTAGCCAACAAGTAACCTCCTTTCTGCGCTTGTAGATGACTGTGGTCTGGCATGCTGCAGCCACCTTAGGGCGGTGAAACAATAAGCAAGAGCGTTTCCTCAGATCCACGCCATGGTGGAATTTATGGTGCCAAGCCAACCAGTAACCTGGTTTTTGCCCTGGTAAATGACTGTCATCAGGCAAGCTACGGCCACACCTGGGCCGGGAAAGAAGAAGCAAGAGCATTCCCTGAGATCCACCCGCTATTGAAACTTAGGGCCCCGAAACAACCAGTAACCTGCCTTGAGACCTGGTAAGTGACTATGGTTTGGCCAGCCGTGGCCACCCCAGGGCAGGGAAACAAGAATCAAGTGAGTTTCCTGATATCTGAGCCATGGTGGAAATTATGGTGCAAAGCCAACCAGTAACCTGCCTCGCGCCCTGGTAAGTAACTGTGGTCTGGCAAGCCATGGCCAGCCCAGGGCGGGGAAACAAGAAACAAGAGGGTTTCCTGAGATCCTAGCCATGGTGGAACTGAGGGCGCAGAGCCCATCAGTAGCCTACCTTGCACCCTGGTAAGTGACTGTGGTCTGTCAAGATATGGCCAACCCTTGGAGGGGAAACAAGAAGCAGGAACGTTTCCTGAGATCCGAGTCATGGTGGATCTTCTGGCCCCAAGCCAGTAAGTAACCTGCCTTCTGCCCAGGTAAGTGACTGTGGTCTGGCAAGGCATGGCCACACCAGGCCGGGGAAAGAAGAAGCAATAGCATTACCTGAGATCTGCACCATGTTGGAACTTCGGGCTCAAAGCCAATCAGTAACCAGCCTTCTGCCCTGCTAAGTGACTGTGGTCTGGCAAGACACGGCCACCCCTGGGTGGGTAAAGAAGAAGCAAGAGCGATTCCTCTGATACAAGGATGGTGGAATTTATGGCACCGAACCAACCCATAACCTGGTTTCCACCCTCGTAAGTTACTGTTGTGTGGCAAGCCACGGCGAAACCAGGGTGGGGAAAGAAGAAGCATGAGAATTTTGTGAGATCCGCATGCTGTTGAAACTTAGGGTGCTGAAACAACCAGTAACCTGCCTTGTGACCTGGTAAGTGACTATTGTGTGGCAAGCCGTGGCCACCCCACAGCAGGGATACTAGTATCAGGTGCGTTTCCTGATATCTGAACCATGGTAGAACTTAGGGCGCCAAGCCAAACAGTAACCTGACTTGCGCCCTGGTTAGTGACTGTGGTCTGGCTAGCCACAACCACCCTAGGGCGGGGAAACAAGAAGCAAGAGGGTTTCCTGAGATCCAAGTGATGGTGGAACTTAGGGCACAGAGTCAATCAGTAGCCTACCTTGCGCCCAGGTAAGTGACTGTGGTATGGCATGCCATGTCCAGCGCTGGGCGGGGAAACAAGTAGCAAGAGCGTTTCCTGAGTTCTGAGCCATGGTGCCGGTAGGGCACCGAGCCAACAAGTAACCTTCCTTGCGCCCTGGTAAGTGTCTGTGGTCTGGCATGCTGCTGCCATCCCATGGCCAGGAATCAAGAAGCAAGAGCATTTAATGGGAGCCTGGCCATGTTGGAACTTCAAAAGCCAGGCCAATATGTAACCTGCCTTTCACCCTGCTAAGTGACTGTGGTCTGGCAAGGCACGGCCACCCCAGGGTGGGAAACAATAAGCAAGAGCGATTCCTGAGATCCAAGCCATGGTGGAACATATGGCACTGAGCCAACCAGAAACCTGCCTTCTGACCTCGTTATTAAGTGTGTTCTGGCAAGCCGAGACCACCCTAGGGCAGGGAAATTAGAAGCAAGAGCGTTTCTTGAGATCCGAGTGCTGGTGGAGCTTATGGCGCCGAGCCATCCAGTAAACTGCTTTCTGCTCTGGTAAGTGTCTGTGGTCTGGCAAGCCGCTGCCACCCCAGGGTGGGGAAACAAAAGCAAGAGCGTTTCCTGAGATGCGAGCCATGATGGAACTGGGGGCGCCGAGCCAACCTGTAACCAGGCTTGCAAACTTTTAAGTGACTGTGGTCTGGCAAGCCGCGGTCACCCCAGTGGGGGGAACCAAAATGCAAGAGCGTTTCCTGAGATGCGAGCCCTGGTGGAACTTGGGGCAGCGATCCAAGCAGTAACTAGCCTTGCGTACTGGTAAGTGACTGTGTTCTGGCAAGACATGGCCACCCCAAGTGTGGGGAAACTGGAAGCAAGGGCATTTCCTGAGATCTGCGCCATGTTTGAAATTAGGGTGCCAGGCCATCAGTAACCTGCCTACTAAACTAGTAAGTGACTGTGTTCTGGCAAGGCACGGCCACCCCAGGGCCAGGAAACAAGAACCAAGAGCATTTCCTGAGATCCTTGCCATGTTGGAATTTCGGGCACCAAGCCAATTAGTAACCTGCCTTCTGCCTTGGTAAGTGACTGTGGTCTGGCAAGACACAGCCACCCCAGAGTTGGGAAATAAGAAGCAATAGCGATTCCTGAGATCAAAGCCATGGTGAAACTTATGGCGCTGAGGCAACAAGTAACCTGCTTTCCACCCTGATAATTGACTGCGGTCTGGCAAGCCGCAACCACCCAAGGGCAAGGAAACAATAAGCAAGCGGATTTCCTGAGATCCAAGCGATGGTGGAACTTAGGGCACAGAGTCAATCAGTAGCTTACCTTGCGCACTGGTAAGTGACTGTGGTCTGGCAAGCCGTGGCCACCCCTAGGCAGGGAAACAAGAAGCAAGAGCGTTTCTGGAAATAGGAGCAATGGTGTAGTTAGTGCGCCTTGCCAACAAGTAACCTTCCTTGCTCCCTGGTAAGTGACTGTGGTTTGGCAAGCCACTGCCACCCCATGGCCGGAAATCAAGAAGCAAGGGAATTTAATGAGAGCCTGTCCATGTTGGAACATTGAGCACAAGGCCAATCAGTAACCTGCCTTCCACCCTGGTAAGTGACTGTGGTCTGGCAAGCCGCTACCACCCCATGTCCTGGAATCAAGAAGCAAGAGCGTTTAATGGGAGCCTGGTCATGTTGGAACTTCGAGAGCCAGAACAATCAGTAACCTGCCTTCCACCCTGGCAAGTGACTGAGGTCTGGCATGGTACGGCCGCACCAGGGTTGGGAAACAAGAAGCAAGAGCAATTCCTGAGATCCAAGCCGTGATGGAACATATAGCACTGAGAAAATCAGTAACCTCCCTTCTGCCATCATAAGTTACTGTGTTCTGGCAAGCCCGGGCCACCCCAGGGCAGGGAAATAACAAGCAGGAGCATTTCCTGAGATCTGAGCCATGGTGGACTGAGGGCGCCGATCCAACCGGTAACCTGCCTTCTGCAATGCTAAGTGACTGTGGTCTGGCATTCCGCAGCCACCCCAGAGCAGGAAAGCAAGAATCAAGAGCGTTTCCTTATATCTGAACCATGGTAGAACTTAGGGCGCCAAGCCAAACAGTAACATGACTTGTGCCCTGGTAAGTGACTGTGGTCTGGCAAGCCATGGCCTCCCTGGTGCATGGAAACAAGCATCAAGAGCGTTTCCTGAGATGTGAGCCCTAGTGAAACTTGGGGCGCCGAGCCAACCAGTAACCTGCCTTGCACCCTGGTAAGTGACTGTGGTTTGCCAGGCTGCAGCCATCCCAGGGTGGAGAAACAAGAAGCAAGAGCGTTTCCTGAGATCCGAGCCATGATGGAACTGAGGGCCTCAAGCCAAGCAGTAAACTGCCTTCCATCCTCGTAACTGATTGTGGTCTGACAAGTTGTGGCCAACGCAGGGCAGGGAAACAATAAGCAAGAGCATTTCAGGAGATCTGTGCCATGTTGGAAATTAGGGCGCCAAGCCAAGCAGTAACCTGCCTTCTGCCCTGGTATGTGACTGTGGTCTGGCAAGGCACGGCCACACCAGGGTGGGGAAAAAGAATCAATAGCATTTCCTGAGATCTGCAAAACTTTGGAACTTCGGGCTCAAAGCCAATCAGTAACCAGCCATCCGCCCTGGTAAGTGACTGTGGTCTGGCAATACACGGCCACCTCTGGGAAGTGAAACAATAAGCAAGAGTGTTTCCTGAGATTCGAGCCATGGTGGATCTTCTGGCGCCATGCCAATCAGTAACCTGCCTTCTGTCCTGGTAAGTGACTGTGGTCTGGCAAGACGCAACCACCCTAGGGAGGGGAAACAAGAAGCAAGAGGGTTTCCTTAGATCTGAGCGATGGTGGAACTTAGGGTGCAGAGTCAATCAGGAACTTACATTGCCCCTGGTAAGTGACTGTGGTCTGGCAAATCATGGCCACCAATAGGCGGGGAAAGAAGAAGCAAGAGCATTTCCTGAGATCTGCACCATGTTGGAATTTAGAGCACTGAGCCAACAAGTAACATGCCTTCTGCCCTGGTAAGTGACTGCAGTCTGGCAAGCCGTGGCCACCCCAGGGCCAGGAAAGAAGAAGCAAAAGCGTTTCCTGTGATCCGAGTGCTGGTGGAGCTTATGGAGCCGAGCCAACCAGTAAACTGCTTTCCGACCTGGTAAGTGACTGTGGTCTGGCAAGCCTCGGCAACCCCATGTGTGGGGAAAAAAGAAGCAAGAGCATTTCCTGAGAGGGGAGACCTGGTGGAACTTGGGGCGCCAAGCCAACCAGTAACCAGCCTTGCGAACTGGTAAGTGACTGTGGTCTGGCAAGCCGCAGCCACACCAGGCTGGGGAAACAAGAAGGAAGAGCATTTTCTGAGATCCGAGCCATGTTGGAACTTAGGGCACTGAGCCAAGCAGTTACCTGCATTCTACACTGTTAAGTGTTGGAGGCCTGGCAAGACTCAGCCACCCCATGTGTCGGCAAACAAGAATCAAGAGCATTTCCTGAGATCCACACCATGTTTGAAATTAGGGCTCCAGGCCAACCAGTATCTTGCCTACCACACTAGTAAATGACTGTGTTCTTGCAAGCCGCTGCAACCCTAGGGCTATGAAATAAGATGCAAGCGCGTTTTCTGAGATCATCACCATGTTGGAATTTTGGGCACCAAGCCAATCAGTAAGCTGCCTTCTGCCCTGTTAAGTTACTCTGGTCTGGCAAGACACAGCCACCCCAGGGTGGGGAAATCAGAAGCAATAGAGACTCCTGAGATCCAAGCCATGGTGGAACATATGGTCCTGAGCCAACAGGCATCCTGCTTTCTGCCCTGGTAAGTGACTGTGGCCTGCCCAACCATGGGAACTACAGGGCGGGGAAACAAGAAGCAAGAGCGTTTCCTGAGATCTGAGCCATGGTGCACTGAGGGCGCCAATCCAACCAGTAACCTGTCTTCTGCAATCGTAAGTGACTGTGGTCTGGCATGCTGCGGCCAACCCAAGGTGGGAAAACAATAAGCAAAAGCGTTTCCTCAGATCCGTGCCACGTTGGAACATAGGGAGCCGAGCCAAAGAGTAACCTGCCTTTTGCCCTGGTAAGTGACTATGTTCTGGCAAGCTGTGGCCACCCAAGGGCATGGTAATAAGAATCAAGAGTGTTTCCTGATATCCGAGCCATGGTGGAAATTAGGGCGCCAAGCCAACCAGTAACCTGCCTTGCACCCTGGTAAGTGCCTGTATTCTGGCACTCTGCAACCACCTTAGGGCGGGGAAAAAAGAAGAAAGAAGGTTTGCTGAGATCCGAGCCATGGTCGAATTTAGGGTCCCAAGCCAACCAGGAACCTACCTTGCGCCCTGGTAAGTGACTGTGGTCTGGCAAGTCACGACCACCCCTGGGTGGGCAAACAAGAAGCAAGAACGTATCCTGAAATCCGAGCCATGCTGAAGTTAGTGTGCCGAGCTAACCAGTAACCTGCCTTGCACCCTGGTAAGTGACTGTGTTTTGGCAGGCTGCAGCCATACCTGGGTGGGGAAACAAGAAGCAAGAGCGTTTCCTGAGATCTGAGCCATGTTGGAACTTAGGGCCTCGAGCCAACAGCAACCTGCCTTCCGCCCTCGTAAGTGACTGTGGTCTGTCAACGTGCGGCCACCACAGGGCGGGGAAACAAGAAGCAAGGGCATACCAGGAGATTTGTGTCATGTTGGAAATTAGGGCATCAAGCCAACGAGTAAACTGCCTTCCACCCTGGTAAGTGACTGTTGTCTGGCAAGGCTCAGCCACACCAGGGCAGGCAAAGAAGCGAGAGAATTTCCGGAGATCTGCACCATGTTGGAACTGAGGCCGCCAAACCAACCAGTAACCTGACTTCTGCCCTGTTAATTGTCGGTGGCCTGGTATGCCGTGGCCATCCCAAGTGTTCGGAAACAAGAAGCAAGAGCGTTTCCTGAAATCCGCGCCATGTTTTAACTTCAGGAGCCAAGCCAACCGGTAACCTGCAACCACCCTAGTAAGTGACTGTGGTCTGGCAAGCCGCTGCCACCCCAGGGCCAGGAAACAAGAAGCAGCAGCGTTTCCTGAGATCTTTGCCACTTTGGAACTTCGGGCTCCTAGCCAATCAATAACCAGTCTTCCGCTCTGGTAAGTTACTGTGGTCTGGCAATACACAGGCACAGCAGGGAGGGGAAACAAGAAGCAAGAGTGATTCCTGACATCCAAGCCATGGTGGAAATATGGCACTGAGCCAACCAGTAACCTGATTTCTGCCATGGTGGAGTTGGTGTGCCTATCCAACCAGTAAACTGCCTTCCGCCCTGTTAAGTGACTGTGGTCTGGCACGCCGCAGCCACACCAGGGTGTCAAAACAAGAAGCAAGATGATTTCCTGAAATCCGCACCATCTTGGAACTGAGGGCACCGAGCAAACGAGTAACCTGCCTTTGCCCTGGTAAGTGACTGTGGTCTGTCAAGACAAGGCCAACCCTTGGTGGGGAAACAAGAAGCAAGAGCATTTCCTGAGATCTGAGCCATGGTGGACTTGGGGTGCCTATCCAACCAGTAAACTGCCTTCCGCCCTGTTAAGTGACTGTGGTATGGCATGCCGCCGCCACCACAGTGTTGGGAAACAAGAAGCAAGAGCATTTCCTGAGATTAGAGCCATGGTGGAAATTAGCGTGCAGAGCCAACCAGTAGACTAACTTGCGCCCTGGTAAGCGACCATGGTCTGGCATACCGTGGCCACCCCAGGGCTGGGAAACAAGAAGCAAGAGCGTTTTCTGAGATCCGAGCCATGGTGGAATTAGGGCGCTGAGCCAAACAATCACCTGCCTTGTGCCCTGGTAAGTCACTGTGGTCTGGCAGTCTGTAGCCACCCCAGGGCGGTGAAACAAGAAGCAAGGGCATTTCCTGAAATCGGAGCCATGTTGGAACTTAGGGCGACAAGCCATGCAGTAACCTGCCTTCCGACTGGCAAGGTACGGCCACACCACAGTGCGGAAAGAAGAAGCAAGAGCATTTCTTGAGATCGGCACCCTGTTGAAACTTAGGGCACCGAACCAACCAGTATCTTGCCTTCAGTCCTGGTAAGTGACTATGGTCTGGCAATCCACGTCCACTACAAGGGGGGGGAAAAAGAAGCAGGATTATTTCCTGAGATCCACGCCATTTTGGAACTTAGGGCTTCCAGCCACCCAGTAACCTGCCTTGTGCCCTGGTATGTGACCATGATCTGGCAAGCCGCAGTCACCCCTCCTCTGGGAAACAAGAAGCAAGTGCGTTTCCAGAGATCCGAACCATGGTGGAACTCAGGGCACCAAGCTTACCAGTAACCTGCCTTGCGCACTGATAAGTGACTGGGATCTGGCAAGCCTCGGCCTCCCCAGTGTGGAAAAACAAGAAGCAAGATAATTTCCTGAGATCTGCGCCATGTTTCAACTGAGGCGGCCAAAGAAACCAGTAACCTGACTTCTGACCTGTTAATTATTGGTGGCCTGGCATGCCGTGGCCTTCCCAAGTGTTCGGAAACAAGAAGAAAGAGCGTTTCCTGAGATCCATGCCATGATTGATCTTCAGGCGCCAAGCTAACCAGTAACCTGCCACCACACTAGTAAGTGACTGCGGTCAGGCAAGACGCTTCCACCCCAGGTCCGGGAAACAAGAAGCAGCAGTGTTTCCTGAGATCTTTGCCATGTTGGAACTTCGGGCTCCAAGCCAATCAATAACCAGCCTTCCGCTCTGGTAAGTGACTGTGGTCTGGCAATACAAGGCTACACCAGGGAGGGGAAACAAGAAGCAAGTGTGATTCCTGAGACCAAGCCATGGTGGAATTATGGTGCTGAGCCAACCAGTAACCTGTTTTCTGCCCTGGTAAATGACTGTGGTCTGGCAAGCCGCGGCCACCCCAGGGTGGCAAAACAAGAAGCAAGATGATTTCCTGAAATCCATGCCATTTTGGAACTGAGGGCACCAAGCAAACAAGTAACCTGCCTTGTGCCCTGGTAAGTGATTGTGGTCTGGCAAGAAAAGGCCAACACTAGGCAGGGAAACAAGAAGCAAGAGCGTTTCTTGAGATCTGAGACATGGTGGATCATCTGGCGCCAAGCCAATCAGTAACCTGCCTTCTACCCTGGTAAGTGACTATGGTCTGGCAAGACATGGCCACCCCAGGGTGGGGAAAGAAGGAGCAAGAGCGTTTCCTGAGATTAGAGCCATGGTGCAAATTAGCGTGCAGAGCCAACCAGTAGCCTACCTTGCGCCCTGGTAAGTTACCGTGGTCTGGCATGCCGTGGCCACGCCAGGGCGGGGAAACAAGAAGCAAGAGTGTTTTCTTAGATCTGAGCCATGGTGGAGTTAGGGCGCTGAGCCAAACAGTCACCTGCCTTGCGCCCTGGTAAGTCCCTGTGGTCTGGCAGTCTGCAGCCACTCCAGGATGGTGAAACAAGAAGCAAGGGCATTTCCTGAAATCCGAGCCATGTTGGAACTTAGGGCGCCAAGCCATGCAGTAGCCTGCCTTCCACCTTGGTAAGTGACTGTAGTCTGGCACGGTATGGCCACACCAGGGTGGGGAAAGAAGAAGCAAGGGCATTTCCTGAGATCTGCACCCTGTTGAAACTTAGGGCACTGAACCAACCAGTATCGTGCCTTCAGTCCTGGTAAGTGACTATGGTCTGGCAATCCACATCCAACTCAAGGCGGGGAAAAAAGAAGCAGGATCATTTCCTGAGATCCATGCCATTTTGGAACTTAGGGCTTCCAGCCACCCAGTAACCTGCCTTGTGCCTGGTATGTGACTGTGGTCTGGCAAGCCGCAGTCACCCCTCCTCTGGGAAACAAGAAGCAAGTGCTTTTCCAGAGATCCGAAACATGGTGGAATTTAGGGCGACAAGCTTACCAATAACCTGCCGTGC